>DF240894.1:0-45583 GCA_000507305.1 Breviolum minutum Mf 1.05b.01 | reverse complement strand
GCAGCACGATTCAAGCCACACAGTATGGCCTTTTGCTGCGATTGTGGAAGATGGATCCGTGGTTACCTGGGGTGATGACGGGTATGGCGCTGACAGTTCGGCACTTCGAGATCAGCGCGAGGGTGTTTAGTCCATTGTGTGTTTGCCTGGTGTTTGGCTGAAAAAAATCCATGTGGGAGTTTGTCTAGAGGATGCAGCCTCAACTGGGACACTAAGAGCCCCTTCCACTTGTTCTGGGTGGTTTCCAATAGTTCCTTGCAGATTTTTGTTCTCTTCCAATATAAAGATAGAAATGTTGAATATAATTTATCAGCATGTTTTTCCATGCTTTTGGTCTCGTATTGCCGACAGGATATTCCAACATTTTGCATGTTTTGAAGATCCCAATCATCTCCTCAAACATGGCCCATGTGAGAAGTCACGGCATAGCTGATGTGAATGACTGCTGGAAATTTAGAGGTAGCTGCTGAAAGTATTTTCTGGCCAAGGAGATGTTAGTCGTCAACATCTTTTCCAGCAGGACACCCGAACCCAAAAACCAATGTGTTCAGGACTCACCGCAATTGTCACTAGTGTTTTGGTTCAATATGTAATTATTCCAGATGCTCCAGAGCATTTTAGATAAAACTATAGATTGTGGATTTTGTTTGTTGTAGAACATGTATGAATTGTATGATCATCACCTATTATATGCACATTGCACAGGGAGATGTTTGTTGGATGGAACTGGTAGATGCACATCACCCAGAGGTTCACTGGCAAGTGAGTCGCTTTCAAGACTTTCCAAAGATGCCTAGACTGCAGGCGCGAACGGCAGGGGCTGCATTTTTTGTATCCCTTCTCCAGACTTGTTCAAGTCTCCTGGGCTAGTGGGCACACTGGTCGTTATAATTTGACCAGATTATAATGTAGGTCTGAGTTCTGAAATAAATATGTGTTGTATATACAATTGTAGTAAGGGTTGTAGTAGTAAACAAGATTGTCCATCATTAATGTTGTATTCAGCGGGCCTGAAAGCTTGAAATCCAAAGGCTTTCCCATAAAGGCACTTGTAATACTGGGAGGGTACAGTATCAATTGAATGCAAAGCCAACTGGCCACCGGTCACCAAGCCAGCAAATAAAGTTGTGAGTTTGATCTGGGATTTTGTTCCTTCAACTTCCCAACTGACCTAGGTTGGTGAAATATTATAATTTGGCCAGATTTTAAAATACTACATACATACAAAGATTTCTACTTATGCCTCCAAAAGTTGGAAGTTTGACCATCCCACATCGCCAAACCTACAGGATCAAGTTCACTCCAGGCAGGGGTGATGGTGGATGACACATTTTGAAACTTGTTTGGAAAAAAAATGGTAATCTATTTCCATCCAAATGTAGGTAAAAAGATATACCATACATTGGTATGGGTTTGGATGAATTTGGTATGTAATAGATACACTGGGGGGTAGGACAATTTGGTAAGAGCGCGGACCCCTTCCAGGGAACGAGAAAACATATCCACCTTGAGGAAGGGTGGAAAATCATTAACTCAAAATTGCCAGTGATTGGAGGCTTTTGGGGTCGGAAAGTTTTTTGGTATCCAGAGGGTGATCCGTTTTGATTCATGCATTCCCGTGAGCATGTTGGATTTTTTGATTTTTAATTTCTACCATGTTAAATGTTTACCAAACTATTGCTATTATCCTTTACACATTGCTTTTTTCCAACCATGTCTTTTCAAATTCAAGTCTAACATTTGCTGCTTTCATCAATACCGTACAAAAAAATATCTCAAAAAATCCTTGACCGCTTTTCCATTCGCCAAAAGAAAAACAACACCCAAACAATTCATGTATGGTATTTTCCCTACATTTACCATAAAAATCGACCATTCATGTTAGGTACATATATAACATATGGATGGTATTAGGGACTCCCTATAGGGACTCCGACAAAAAAATGCCGGTAGATGAAATCACGACGACCATCAACCGGGAGGCGTCAACTCTTGGAAAAGGTGGCTAAGAAGAAAGACCTGGACCTTGACAGGTGCCACTGGGATGTCCATGGTACTTAGTAAATGGATTATAACCCCTACATAAGTAGGTTGATTTCGTCCCCCAAGTAGGTTATAAACCAACCTACAAACTAGTTACGATCACTTCCATGGACACCCCCTAGTAGACTGTTTTTTTTCTTTCCCCGGTGGTGATTTTCGGAAAAGGGTGAATGTAAATAGGAGGATGCGCTCCCAGGTGTCGTAAGTAGATACTGTTACAGTCAACTCCCATTCAAAAAGCCATGAATTTCGGCCATTTGGAAGGGAAACAACCCCACTCAGGGGGACGTGCTAACCATAGTTAGTAACATTTTTTTTTAATGGGATGATCCTCCAAGTAAGGGTACCTCCAATGCCACCCCCCTTCCAATGTCAATCCCCCTTAGGAAATATGACATTAGTAAGGCTTTATTGGAGGGATCATGATGGTGGAATTGGGGGCTGGGATTCCCATGGTGATTTGTTCGACAAGTTCTAAGGACCAAAAAAGATAGGAGGACGACCTCACCCCATCAAAAACAGGTGGGTTTAGCCAAGGGATTCCTTCCAAACCCCCAAGGAATTAAGGCGTTATTTAGGGGATTATCAACCACCATGATCGCTTAACAAGGCCTTATATTCAGGCCTTATCGGCTAGGGGGGTGGCCTTGGTGGGGACAAACCTTAGATTCCCATAACATTCGCTACATTCGCCCCTCAAGGTTGACACTCGCTTTTGATTTGGTCTCCACCCGAGCCGTTGGTGCCAGTATCAATGCATGTGCGTTGATTCCTGGTGTCGTTGGGGAAACCCGGATGTTTTTGAAAAACATTGAAAACATCTCAGGTGATTTTGGGTTGGGGGTTGGGGATAGAAGTTGCCACGGGGTGAAACAAAAAGGAAGGTCATAGAAGATGTATATCCGGATGTATGTGGGAGTTTGGGTCAAGCTTCTTATTTAGGTCAAAAGAAGTTGTGTCATAAAAGCTGTTGTACCTAAAGCAACGCGGTTTTGTTACAGGGTGTCAATTCACCATCCCTTAGAGTGAAAAAAAATGACAACCCAACTGGTGCCGGTGCTGGTAGAAATCCGTCATTCAACCAAGGACTTGGCTAATCACAGTCCCAAAGCCAACGCAGATCTCAGTGTGGTAGGGGATACCTGGTAGGGATTTGTTGGGAGAACAAAAAGGGTGGTGAATATCATGATACTGACTCAGCCAATGGGTAATCTTTAAACTTTTGGGGATTCCATATTTATTAGAAAAATAGTTTTCAAACTTTTATTTCAGGGTCCATTGGCTAAGTGAGCTAATATTGGCTGGTAGCAGAAGATACAGAGTAGTTTTAAACTGCTTAAAGTCTTATCTATCTATACTATACAGATGTTGGTTTTGGTGTAATGGCTGTTGATGCACAATTAATGGTGAGTGAATCAGGAAATTCTCAAGTATTTCCCGGTAAGAACTCTACAATCAGGCCGGAAAATCTGGTTTTCAACAATAAAATGACATTTATCAACATCCAATGTTTGTATAACCCATGGCCATACCCACGTAATATATAGGGATCATATAGGGATTTCGCATAGGGGTACTTCCAACTCTGCCCCTGATTTTGCAGCAGCCCCTCAGGCCGGAAATCCTGGTGTTCGTTCCGGTCGCGCCACTGTGCTTGGCCATGGCAAGGCGTGGGACGGAGCGTGTGATGCAACCTGCAGAGCGTTGATGATGCAAACCTGGATCCCAAACGGTTGTTGAAGTGGGGAAGCCTCATTATACATAAGAGGCTAGCGGCTAGGTGGTGGTTTCATTTTTTGTTTGTATTTTTTTATCTTTTGGGGAAGTGGTCCAATTATAATTTTAACTATGAATGGATTGCTAGCTATTGTATTGATTGGAAGTTCCCGTTCATCAATGCGTGTTGCCGTAAAATTGGGCGGTTAAGTTAGGTGTTGATGAATTGTCCATCAACACAACTAAAGGTGATTTTCGTAAAGAACATCTCCCCAAAAAAACAAAACACTTCAACTTGGTGAATGTCCTGTAATGTCCCTTCAAGTACCCAGGTTCTAAGCCAGAAACCCCCAAGGTTCACACCAACCCAACGCTCAGATTTGGGAGCATGGCTCCGCTGGTTTAGTCGCAGCGCGCGACTTGAGTGCTGGGGAGGCAAGGAGAGCCGGTAGCAAGGAGGTTTTGAGATGGTGCCAAAACGAAACAGGCTGGGGTAGATTCTGGTGCTTGTGGTTACGAACAATATAGCGTGTATAAGTGGTTGGGAGACAGAACGACTTTTCAGAAAGCTTTGAAAAGTTGGTTTTCAACAAGTTAACTTTGACAGGTGCTTGAGACCACGTTGGAGTGGAAGGACGATAAAAAATCAATGACATGTTGGTTGGAGACGAGATTTGTTCTTTTGATGGGACCGAGTGAGGAAACAAGAATGTAAATCACCCATCAATCCAATACCACTTTCTGAACAATGTAGTTTGTCAGAATTTCAGTGTTGGTGCCTACTGATTTAGATGAACATTTGACTTGAAACAACCTTTACTAAAAGATACTAAAATATTAAAAGTGACCATAAAGAGTTGACAGAGAAAAGGGGAGCTGTTTAATATGAGAGTTTGACATTGTACCACATGAGCAGTGATGAAAACCTTAGTTATTTGCTGCATATAGGGGGTTATACTACCCAATCATATAGGGATGAAAATAAGCCATTAAAAGGATCCCTATTAACCAACCAGTATTTCATGGAATGCCAATGTCAGGGTTTTGTCGCTGTTGTGCTCACATAAACCTGAAAAACTCCACATGGGGTTTACCACCATTGCAAGGGTCGCAATGTCCCCAGGTGGTACGTATCTCTTATGGAAACTATCCGTCCGGAGCATCCAGCGTCGTTGGTGTTGGGTTTTGCTGAGGTTGGTTGGGGTTGAAACTGGTAGAAAGTGGGCCCCCCAAACCTTATAAGTAGGCGCCCATAACTCCACTTATAGGTGTGACATAACTTTAGTGAAACTCTTTTGAAAGTCCATTTGTAGGAATTACAACTCCATTTTACAACGATCGTAAGGGGCCCACCTTGTAGATTTATTTGTTAAAGTCTTATTTCGTCCAGCAGATTTAGTTTGCTCTTAGAAAGGCCTGCAAGGCCATGGGAAGATCAAGAAGACATGAAAGTTGCATGTGCTGTTGTATATATTATACATCCAAAGAGTGGCTTCAAAGTACACTTATTGAAGTGAGCATTACCCAGGTCCTTATTATGTTTAAGTCCTCATGTTTAAGTTTGAAATTGAACCAAGAAATACTGTTGATGGAGGAAATCCTGCGCCACCTGGGATGTATACAACCTTGTAAATAATGGGATCAACTACCTATCAACTGGTGCCGAATTTCTTCCATCAACAGTAGTTCCTTGTCCCGTTACAGTCGGCGTTGCAAATCTTCAGATGTTGGAATTGTCACCAACCTAGGTTGTGACTCTGTCACATAAAAAATGTGGTTTGCGTTGGGGACGGGACTATCTACTCTCATGTATTTGAGGCGTTGCTAGGTTCATGGAACTATTGTTAAGAATTGTTGCCAATATAAGACCCAATGTCATGCTGATGACAGTCAAGGTTGATAGAAATCTTGGTTTCAATTTGACCAAATCGTCATGGTTGATAGAAATATGTTGGTTCAATTAGACCAACCAACATCACTATTTTTATTATTGATTCCTGCCTAAGAATCCTGACCCCTCTTATGGAAACACCAGACCCTCTTGGGAGGATATTTGCTGGTCATCTTCGCCCCAAGGAATCAACGTTTTCTCTTGGATTACGGCTTCACGCTTGGAGAGGAAAATCCTTTGGGCGACGAAGAGAAGGAGCTGCTCTGTCGCCTCCATGGAGTTGAGGTCATTAGATGGGACCCACAAAAATGGTAGGCATCAAAGAATGCTAGTAAAATGCATGGTAATTTTGAGGGAATTGCTTCTTCAAAAAGCATTTTTGGTTGGGTTGGTTATGAAAATATAACGACCCAATGTAGTGATGGCTTATTAAAGGTAGGGAATTAACATTTTTTCACCATGGGAAAAGTGATGGATTCGAAAGTCCCCGCTGGAAAGGGGATGTTTGTTTTTTGGGTCGGAGGGTAAGTCTCCAAAAATTGCTGAAGTATGATCTACAATCAGCCTCACTTGGATAACAACATCCTTGGAAATCCAGCTATCATTATAGTGCCGGACATATACTTAGAACATCATTGTTTTTCCAAAATCCGAACCCCTCACACTTAGAACATGAGTTTGACGTCACCCTTAAGAACAAAAAACCAATGGTCGGAAGTTCACACTTAGAACATGGTATAACGGTATAATGTACATATCTTCAAAACTACAGATATAATATTACACATGTCACATTTAAAAGAAATTATACATACATCGAACCAAATATATATATATATATACTTTTTATATACATCGTATACAAATCTAAATATTTACATACATATCTAAATATATACAACCCTTTGTGCAGTTTGATTCATGTTATGGTCTAAGTTGGATGTTCTTAGTGTGTTTGCCGGAAGACATTTGCATGTTCTTAGTGCTTGTTCTTAGTGCACAGTAAGAACATTTACATAAAACATTTTTTCCAAAATATGTTCTAAGTGGTTGTTTGTTACTGTACTCCCGGTAGCATATGGAGCACAACATGTCGAAAAGAACACGTGATCATCATTTTCAGGATGATGTTGAACATCCTTTACACTTAGACTTAAGGGACGCAACTACTCAGTCAACACCAGCAATCTTGCAGGGACACTTGAAATTGTTTCATCTTCGACTTTTAAGATAATTTCCTTTTCCAGAGCATCATTTCAAAGGTCTGTGTTAACTTAGCCTGTACAAACCGCCGACCTCCCTCCAGAAGGTAGTTCAAACAGGGGAATCCCATGAGAATCTTCAGAAGTTGGACAACATGGTGGACCATTTCTTCAGATCATCTCTTTCCAGCATGACTAGTTGGTGGTTTCAAAAAGTTTGTAGTTTCATCCCTACCTGGGGAAACGGTCCAATTTGACGAGCATATTTTTCAAATGGGTTGGTTCAACCACCAACTAGATGACTTTTGTCCTCGTTTTCCCAGGAGGATTTGGCATGATGACCGGGCAGCACCGCTGGAAATTTGCTCGCCAAAGCTTGCGAGGAAAGCTCGGCACAAAAAAGACTTCGAACCTCATGTCCAATGATGGCTGATGTTGGTTGATGTCGGTTGATTAGTTTTTTAAATCCAAATTCTAAGACAGCAAATCCTAATTTTAAGACAGCAAAATGGCGACACGCGATATGTGTGTTTTTGTGAGTTTTTTTTTCGGTAATTTGATTGATTATATTGTTTTTAAAGAGAAACCCAGAGTGTGTCTGTGTGTGTGTGAGATGGGTGGATGTTGATTTTCTTCACATGCACAGCTGTTTGAAACAATACATCACAGCATCACAGAACGACTTTATTATAATTAAACCGTGAACAAAATTAACATGGAACCTGAACATCACCTGTTTGAAAAGGATGATAATCACCTGAACCAAACCTCCATTTCTGGGTTCAAAATGTGAACTTTCCAGGGTGTACACATCTTGTACATCAATTGTACATCACACATCTCCGCCCCCCAAAAAAAATGGGTTGATCCCTTAAGTTAGCCCTTAAGTGAAGCAACACTTGGGATCACCAACCCAACCCAACCCCCACCCCAAGGTCAACCCCGCCCACACGGGCGGAGTCGATTCGAACAGAGTTGGGACTCAGGTCACGGGCGGGGTAAAGGAGTTGATGGGGGTTGAACTGGGAGCTAAGATATCCCATCCAATGGCAGTTGAGAAGCCGAGAATCTTTTTAAAGCAAGCAGCAAACAGTGAGTGCTATCAATCATGTATATGTTTAAAGAAATGATGCTATCAATCATGTGTTTATCGAAATATGTTCACAAAGATGTTCTTGTCATCAGCAATTCTTTGAGCCATGTTTTTTTTTAAGCAGTGGACATTTATCATCGCAAACCCAAAATCTCAACGTTATTTGAAACACCCAGCGAGTTCAGGACTTCGTCGAGATCAAAGGTCCCTGATCTCAGATCAACGTTGAGATGTTGAGTCTTTGGATTGGTTGCGTTAAAAGGGAACGACGAGAGAGTAGATGGTCGAATTATATCCCTTTGATTTCACTTCAGGGTGTGTTTTCTCATGGCAAACTGGGTTTGTTTCAGTGATGAGCAAATGCGCAATGATAATACCCATTGTCCCTACTAAATGACCGGCAAATGAGCAACAAGGTCAGGGTTGAACACTAACCAGCAAAGTTTGGGATTTTTTCCGGGTGAAAACAGGAATCGGAATTGTGAAGATGTTGGAACGTAGCGGAAATCAGGAAGACTGCAATGTGTGGATAACCTTTTTTGGTTGCTGGTACTCAAGCTGCCATTGTCACGGGGCCAAGGATTACATGGGAATAAAACCTTCTTCCGTTTTGATGTGTTCCCATAAAGATTTGATGTTTCTCATTCGGTCCAAGACTTGCGTCACTGATCAACTTTTCCATGCAGCTGGCTTCAAATTCCATCCCATCTTTTTTGCTTGAACATCTTGTTTGTTGATTCATGTACCCTCCTGGCAACTAACAGATCCCATCCCAGCCGGCACTTAATAGTTTTATTTTCGGCCATTTAATAGGGGCCCCCAAATCAACCACTCCATTGATTTCTAACGATCGACCCAACTTGCCCAACTTCTAAGGCTACACCTGGTCGTGCTTCAGGGTGCGAAGTTTGGGAGGGAGGGAGGGCCAAAAGGTTAGGCTGCTAGTAAGTTTCGGGGAGGAACAAGGTTTTTTTGTTTTTAAACATGGTTACACTCCGGTAGACTCACACAATTATTTCTGATTTTTATAGAAACATCCACTCTATGTTGAAGGTATCTACCAGGAAAACTAAGGATTTTCTATGGCGATTTGTTAGTTTACTGGAGGGTCTGTGTTAGATAGTTAGTTTGCGATTAACTAATGATAACATGTTCAACTGTGCAAGGATCCAATCTATCATTTCCAGTTGTTCAATGTCAAAACTGGGAACATGAATCCAATTACATTAGGGCTCGTTTTTTTTGTCCCGACTCATCATGTTCCAGGATGCCGTTTTGAAACAAGATAATCATAAGCCCCTAATGGGCTGACTTTTCACCAGAAGGTTTCAGGATTACTGGGATTTGTCATGATGTTTTGATGAAGCAACACTACCCTCCTCCCTGGGCATCCTGGGAATTCGAAAAAGCACCCTTTTGAGTCGATGTGATTTTCCCAAAGTTCGTGTAGCCGGTTTGGTGGCTCCCATGTTTTCTCCTTCCCTGGAGGGTACATTTTTTTTACCTGCAGATGTTTGACCAGGAAGTTGGTCACTTGCCAGGACACCTGCCCAGTGGTTGAGATCCGTCAGTTGTATCTGGGATTTTCAAAATGGGGGTTTGGGGGACGGCTGCCAACCTGGCATCACGCAAAGCAACAAAACATCTAGTTTTGGTGGGTTAGGATCCGGGGGAATGTTGCCACCAAAATGGCCGAAGTGGGAGAAAGTCGGATCTCCTTGGGGGGTTGATGAAAGTGGGGCAAATGATGAATCATCAGCCGACCTTAGTGACCTCACCACAAGTGATGATTCATTCTTTATGGGAAAACCTAAGGGAAGATGCCTTATGTCAGAGTGGTGAAGTATGATAGTTTACTGTACTTGCAGATAGTTATAAGTAAGTTATAAGTTATAAATGTTACAAGTATTTATAAGTGAGATATATCTCTAGTAAGGGCGCATATTCCCTTCAGAAGCATCTAACTTTGCCATCGAAAGAAAGCAAGCAGAAATGAACTGTTAGCAAACCATACCGAATGATTGTGGGAGCTGGATGAAATAAGCAACAAAAAGGAGCAGTGGGGATTTGAACAAATCGCTGCTGTGGAGGTCACCAAGGTAATGGCTTCGAACAAAGCAGGATGTTTTTTAGGATTTCAAGGTTGCAGATTTGTCCCCCATATATATTCGGAAACAAAGCAACAGATGGTACCTACGGATCCGAATATTGGTCTCGAGGGTTGGCTTTGATTCAGGGCGAAATCTAACAACGGATTTTTGCAAGAAGACACTTCAAGAACTATAGTAGTGTAAACTAGACAGATGATATAGACTGTATACAGTAGATAGATGTATAATACATGTTTGTAAAACTGTGCAAAAAATACATATTTATTATATATAGTATATACATATGATCTTTTTGGCTTCAACGTAATGCCATTGATCCACAAGGGAATATCAACCATGAAGCCCCACAAACGGAGACGCCTCAAGGCGATCGATCCGAACGGAGTTCCGTGCTAGAAAAGTTGCCGCCCACGCGAAGCAGGTCGGGTTGGTTGGTGTAAACATTGAGCCTTTGGCAAAGGTGGTGGTGAGTTTCCCCTGGAAAATGAATGACATGGAACCTATTTCAATCACCCTAAATTGAAATCCGGAAAATCATTTGAATCAACCAAACCTTCATTTTTGGGTTTCCACGATGTAACTGGTGATGTTTCTGCAAGTGAAGCTTGGATAAGGCAAATCTTTCAATGCTTCACAGAAGTTCTATGGAGGTATCGCGGCTATATTCATGCAAAATTCACTCTCACTTTGCAACAGGCATTCAGGAAAATAAGATTATATTTTATACACTTCATAATTATTTCTGAATGTTTGAGCCAAATTTAAAGATCCAGTAATCTAGTTTATATACTGTATAATCCTTAAAACAATTACTATACTCCTAAATTGCTTGTATCATTTGAACACTATTTACTAAGGTATCCTTAATATAGGTATACATCATTATCATCAATAATCATCCAAATGATCAACTAGTAACTAGAATTTCCTTAACAATTTAGTTGTGGGCATTGTATAATTAAAAGGTATCCTTAATAATTACCAGCTTTTGACATGATGCTTCAACTCCACAAACTGCGCTGCTCTCGAGGCCTAGTTTGGACACAGCCTACTCCACTAGTCCGGCTGTGCCACCTGCTGCGCCACGGGCACCGCAACCGCCAACACCACAGGTGCACTGGAGCATGGTTTGGGTAATTGTGCAAACGTAGGACATGAACCGAAATGCTTGGTTTCAGTTCAGTTTTTGACAAGTTGGGATTGGGGCTTAGTTGAGGGGTTGGTAGGTTATTATTTGTTTGAGTTTGGGGTGCGGTGGGTTTTGAAGGTGGAGGGATTGGGATTGAAGAGAAGATACAGATATGATGCAAGGTGATGACAGAAGCGAGGAGTGGTTGAAAGGGAGTCAAGATGCTTTTGAACAAGTTTGAAAATGTTGCAACATTAAACAACTCCAGAACAAAATGTTCAAAATCAAATTGAACGTGTCATGAAAAACACATTTCATCAATTGAAGCTTTTGTATATACATAGATGCATTCCTGCCAGGGTGCTGGAGATGTGTCACAACTACAGGAGCTTCAAAACGGGGATGGGCGGCCATCGTCGTTGGGAGGGATAATGCTGATATGATGACATGAGAATCAAAAAGTTGATGCATCCCATTCCACTGGTGCAGTTCAAAATTTAGCCAACTTTTGGAAAGGCCATCATTTCGAAAAGCATCATTTTCAGATGCCAATATGGGGGTTTCCAAAAATGGTGGTACCCCCAAATCATCCATTCAAATAGGGTTTCCCATTGTAAACCATCCATTTTGGGATACCCCTATTTTAGGAAACTCCCATATCAAGATATGGATTTTCAACATGGAAAAGGTTCCATGGACCACTGATTCCCCGGCAGGACGCCCTAGCGCATGCTCTCTGCGGCATCGAAGGCCCCTTTGGGGGCGGAAAAAAGCATGGTAATCTCTGAGACCAATGATGAGAAGTCAAGCCTTTCCCTCCCTGAAAACTAACAGTACCATATGTTGTTGATGTTGTTGTGTATTTGCACAAGGGGTCACTTGTACTCCGTAGCCACATGAGAGAACAAACGTGACTCTTTCCCAGAAAAACTGTGCAGTTTTCTTTTTCCAAGACCAATCTTTGACTAATATGTTTGAGATGGGTTGAAACCACCACCTAGTTTGGCTTTACCCAAAAAACAATGAGTTTTCAAACAAAAACTATGAAAAACTATTGGCCACCCCATTGATCTTAATACTTGGATCTCAGGCATCCAAGCCGAGGCTATTCCAGAGGTGCTGGATGCCTCTAAAACTGGATGATGGGAATGTCTTTGTTGGATGGAGGATTTGGATATTTGGATGAGGTGATGATATTTGTGTTGTTAATTCTCAGTATAGGTTCCTTTTTTCTTGTTGCTTTGTTTTTTTTTGCGGGCAGGGGGGTGTTATTCCTAAATCTACCTCAAGGGAGATGAATTTAACACTTAAAGACTTAAAGATATCAAGACGTAACAAGTGCGGATGATAGGAATGATGGTCTCGAATCATTGGAACAACTACGATGACCTTTGAGAGGGTTACTGCCGTCATGGTTGCGAAGAAAGTGTTGCCATCCTGTACCGAAGACTCCTCATGCAAACATGAACATTTCAAGATTCCCTAGGGATCCAATCATCTTCTGAGAATGGCACTGGAACCTAAATACTTTGCGTTTTGGAGGTGATAAGACACCCCAATCATCCTCTGACAAGGTGATTGGATCCCTAGGGTATATAATGGTATCTATATATATATACATATATATATATTTATGTATATATATAATTTAATATTTACATTTACATATCAATCTTAAATCTCCACTTTCCGGAGGAACCTTTCTCCCATGTCCTAAAGTTGGTGGAAAAAATCCTGCACCACCTGGGATGTATCAAAACCCTATAGATAATGGGATAAACTATCAACCTTAACTGGTGACCGCAGGATTTCTTCCATCAACAGCATGGACCCGCAGGAGATTGTGAACTTCGAAGGTGAAGGCTTAACCATCGGCAGTGAGGCACGAGTTCAGTCACAACGCGTGACTTGTGTATGATGAGGTTTCTGATGTGTCAATGGAGTTGTTGTTGTCGTTGTTGTTGTTGCTGTTGTTTTTGTTGTTGTTGTTGTTGTTGTTGTTGTTGTTGTTGTTGTTGTTGTTGTTGTTGTTGTTGTTGTTGTTGTTGTTGTTGTTGGTGTCTCTGTTTGCTGCATTTTTTTGGTGATTGTGGTGGTGCTTTCTTTTTCCGAAGACTTTGGAGCTCAAGCGTTTTTTGGGAATATGGGCAAAGGCCCGGCCAAAGGGCCATCCAAAGGACCTGGAAGAGGTGGTGAAACTCAGATGAAAAAAGGGGTTGGTTCGTTGGTTGGTGATTCAGCCCCAACTGATGGCAACCACAAGAAAAAAAACAATTAAGTGTTGCTTGACCTCAAGGGCCAACCAGTTTTTATGGGGAGATGTATGATGTACAAGATGTATACACCCTGAAAATCCCTGAAAAATGAACGTAGAACACAAACAAATGAGGTTTGGAAGATAATTTTCCGTTTCAAGGGGGTGATTTTTAGGTTTCATGTTCATTTTTTCGGGGTGTATGTAGGGGATTAATTTTTTGGATTAAAAGTATACTACACAGTAATATTTCCGGGATTATTTCATATACCATGAAATACCCATAGGATCCATGTATAGAATATTTCCTACATTTATCATAAATGTATGGTAAATGTTGGTACAGTAAATATTCCATACATGGAGCATCTGGAATAAGGAGGTTTCTATCATTAAACAACCAGTATTTCAATGGAAAGTAAGGCTGGGATCATCATCGACTCCAAAGGCTGGGATCATGAAACTCCAAAGGCTTCGGTAGAAAACCCGACCGGATACTTTCCATTGAAAATCCTGGTTTATTTAATAGGGATCCCTATAATGGTTTATTATAATAACATTTATAACCCTAAAACTAAGTGGGTAGTATAATAATCCCACATATATACCCTCAACAACCCAACCAGGTTTTTTTGTGGCACATGTGACATTAAAAAAACATGGTATTTTCTCGAAATCTTCGGCTGGAAAGCATGATAAGATGGAATAGTTTCGGCCACCAGGAGGTTGGACAACAAGTAAATGGCCAAACTGTTCACGACTTCAATGGATGACAATAAGTTAGAGAAAGCTCCCGTAACAACATCAACGCAACGACTTGAACACTTCAGCATTTGAGAATTTGTTAAACTTTGCAGTTTAACCTGGAAGTTGAAAATTGGAGATCATCATGTTTAGCTTCCAGGTCAAATTTGATGTGTGTACGAGGTTGCATCAAAAGCTATATGAAATACTCAGCCATTTGCAGTTGCTACAAAGCGAAGAATTATTTCGTACGAGCCCCCAAAAGCCCACTGTAAACTTCTCTGAGAACGCTTGTACGTTCCTGCCAGCTACTGTACACCACTCGGCTATGTGTGAGTATATAAACACCCTGGCTGCCATATAGGATAATATGGCAGATTTGTCTCCCACAATGTTTGGAAACAGTTCACCAAAGATCATACCAATTGTAGAGATGTACAAAATGTTTTGTTAAATGTGCGACCTGAACATTGCCGAAGTTGTGCAATGAAGCCTAGGAGAGGGAAAAGTTACAGTACCAGCTGTTTGATGCCTGAAGTTCTGGACCAGTTCCACAGTTACACCACCCCTGAAATTTGGATAGTTGGAAGACGACCCTTTCATTTTCGGGAAGGTAACTTGTTAGGGGGCTATGTTCAACTTTGGGGTATGAGAAGTAGTTTATCCCACTATTTACCTTGTTTTCGACACTCCAGCTGGTGCATGAATTCTTCCATCAACATCAAGGGTCGGTTTTTTTCACTTCTCGTGGTCCCTGAATGTGCCCAGGTGGCTATGCTACAACAGAAGCAACTGAGCTGAAAAGTCATTCAGATGGGCCAATTTCCACCACTGAAAGCTAACATATCTCATTTGTAAGGGGATGGAGCCCATTCAAAGGTACCCCATTCACAGGGGGGTGGCAACCATGAAAATTGGCCCAGCGATTAAGGCCCATCAGCTCACAAAAGAATATCCCCCATGAAAATTGAAGGTTGGAAGATGGAATTTCCTTCCGGGGGGTACGTTCTGGAGTGGTGGATTGCTTTCGTTGGAAGTTGTGGATGCAAAAGGTGATTATTATTGGAGTTGAAGTTTTTTCCAAAAGCAAGAATTGCAACATGGGAGGTTTCTGGAAATGACATATAATGCAACAAATATTCATATAGTTATATAAAAAATAGATGGTGACTTCAATGGAAAAGTATACAGGGTTCTTCGAAAAGGAGACTCCGTAAACCTTGAGTTTTGGGGGAGGAGTTCAACTAAAAAAACACAGTTTTTTCTATCCGTTTTCTCACTCAGCCAATGGCCAACCTTTAAAACTCTTGGGGATGAGATATTCCATCTCATAGGACAAATACACCCCCGAAGTTTAACATATCCCCTGAAAAATGATGGTTGGAAGATTACTTTCCTTTTGGGAAGGTAACTTTTCAGTGGCTATGTTAAACTTCAGGTGGGTAAATGTTTTAACTTTTATTTCATGTGAGTTTTGGTTGTTTCTTTAGGTTGTTTCGGCCCTAAACTCAAAGTGTTGAAGATAAGATTACCATGGTTACAACATGGGCGCGATGATGGCTTGGTAAAAAATCCATACCTCATGGGAAGGCCATGAATCCAACTGCCTGACATGTCCAGAAAAAAACTAGCAAAAGGGACCCACGGTGAGAAACCACTCTCAAAAATGGGAAGTTTGTTAACAAACACATGTTTTTTGGTGAATCCCTTTTTTTAAAGGGTTGTATGAATATATAATGCTTATACTTAGTGGCCCAATTGACAAAACGCGTGTTTCACCGTATTTTTGTGGCTGAACAAACGCAACGCAAAACAGGTCTCAGATGATTTCTTGGAGCACTTCAGCCTGGGAAGGCGACGGATGAAAGTGTGAATATAATTTGTTGTTGGTTGAGATTGCAGTCTATTCATAGGAAAAAATCCCATTCACCAAAATTGTAAGGATAAGTTGTTGATATTGTTTGTTGATTTTCTATAGATAATGTTGATTTATTCGATTTTGTCACTTGGACGGGTTATTAAATGTTGATGTCAGGGCAACAATGGCTCAGTGAGAAATATGAAGCGTGCATTTTGGGTGGGATGATCTATTTGAGTTTGTTTTGGCTTTGTCACTCTGAAGATAAGAAACCACCTGGAGGTTTTCTCTACTTTACCACATAGAGAGCAGCCATGTTCAAACGCTTTTCAAGGGGACACAAAAAAAAACATACTCCCCTGAAAACTAATATGTCACGAAGATGTATTCCCTGCCAAAAAAGTCCCTTTTTTAAGGGACATGTTAGTGTTGGGGTGGTGTATTCCAAAAAGATCATGTTGCGAATTGCGAGGATAGAATCGCCACCCAAAATCCTGAATCCTCACGACCCAATCTTCGGATCAGAACAAAAAAACCGCTTGGGTGGTGGTTTCATACCGGGAAGTCTCTACAAAAACAAGGTAGCCTCAATGCAAGGTTGTGATATGACTGTCACCCGGACAAAATGAACCCCCAGTCAGGTTTCAGCAATCATCAGTAATCACATGTAGAGTTTTTTGAAAGAAACGTCATGGCAAAAAGCGTTTTTTTTTGCCTGAAAATTGTCATTTTGAACCTAAAAATCACCCAATGGAAAACGAACATCATCTGAATCAAATCTCTGTTCTTGGGTTCAAAATGTTAATCATTCTGGGGTGTATTTCCCCCAAAAATGTGGTCATGAGTTTGTTGTTTGCAGGCGAAGTTTGACGAGTCGTGGGCCTTATCGCTTGTTGGCTCATTCATCAGGTGGGAAACCCAGAAAATAATTGAACAGAGGGAATCTCAAGGAGAAGGAGAGGGAGCCTTTAAACTGCACTCCCTATAAAACTAACATAGCTTTGAAAATAGGCCGAAACCCAAAAGACAAGTAGTCTTAACAAGACAAAATCAGGTGCTATGTTAGTTTCAGGGAGGGTAGTATTTATTTAGTATTAGTAACCCCACTTGAGTTAGGAGATAGGAGTTCGAACGCTAGAACCTTTTTCATATATGGGTAACTTCGAAAATGACATGTTGGAAATGCAGGAGTTTCCGGCTCTTCAAGTGAAAGCCAGCATAGAATTGGAATGAAAAGTGGACTTGTGAATGAGATCTTCAGAAATTCCCATATCAAAAAAACAAAACCTGGGATGAAAATGGGGTTTCACAAACCCATTTTCATGAAAGGAGATCATTCAACATAGTTGTGATCTTTAGAATTACGAGTAACTGTACCTGTATATGGATCAATATTCTTAGAACTGTACCCGATGTTGAATGCTGCTCCACTTTACATATCATACTCATTTTATACCCTGATGCTGCTAAACTTCTTTGCTGGGCCAGGAGATTTGGGTTATAGGAACATCTACTGGCATCATGTCATGTGCATGTCATTCTCATTCGTGAGATGTTTCTGAAACCTAGATGAGCATCACAACCCAATCACTGGATCTTCGACTTGTTCTTAAAAACCCCAAACTACCGAGAATCCTCCCAAGACAAACGCCAACAAAGATTCCTGGCAAAAGGAGAAGAGCGCAGTGGTGAGTACATCTTTGACATTGACACTGGGAAATTGCAGACCACCGAATCTCTTGAGTCGTCTCTTGTCGACCATTCGCCAATCCAATTCTCAAGAGATGACGAAAGTATGACGTGCAAATTACAGTGCTTTTATGCATGTTTTTCGTGAAGAAACAGTTGAAGAGGCATGTTTTTTAATTCAGAGAGGTGGCTGAAGGACCTTTCGGTATGATGTATTCTGCATTTTGGTATTTGATTCAAGTGGTTTTCTTGATGATTTACTGTATTTGTCAGTGCTTCAGTGTTTTTGTTTTCAATCTGGGTGGTGGTTTGAAATATTTGTTTGTTCATCCGTGGGGAAAAGATCCAATTTGACGAGCATATTCTTCAGATGGGTTGAAACTACTATCATGACTGGTCAACCTAACCCCCCCTAACGAACCGCCCCCAGAAATAAGGGCTTAATAGCCGGCCTTCTTAAGGGACACCAATGGTTTTCATAAGCCCTGACCATAAGGCCTGCTATTTCTGGGGGGTAAGGTACGTGCCTGCCTGGGGTTCATGGGGTTGCAGGACGAGTCATGAAACTCGAAATGTTCGACCTAAGGATTGGACAATTTTCTACAGAAGCCTTGGTGCTAGAAAGTCCCATTCCCATCGACAGGTGGCAGAGAGGAAGTTGCTGAATTTCAACCAGGTGGAATGACCACTTTTGAAGCGATAGATAGATCAAAACGCTTTTTTGTTTGTTGATTATATAATGTTGATTTATATAAGGGATTATGGATATGAGTCGAGATACGTGTATGGATTATATTTAGTTTTTTCCATATTGTACAGATATTACAGATGAAGAATGGTTGAGCATTCTAAACAAGATCATACAAGGGCGTTTTCTTAGAAACCCTGGATTCAACAATCTTGCAGCAAGATTTTCCATGCAGATGGGATCATTCGGATCCTGAGTTTTGACTCAGTAACACGCCCCCTTTAGTGCCCGTTTGGTCAACCTAAGGGCGCGGTTCCAAAAGATGGACAAATTTGGGGAAGTGCGAACTACACCCTGGAAGATTAACGGCTTTTATACCTCGGTTCATGTCGTGTTTCCATGACCCTTTGATATTTCCACTGGCCTTTTTACACAGCCCAGCTGTGTCAGGCCAGCAGATCAACTGTTGCCATGTATCCAAGTTCTTAGCTCCGAGGCGTTGGTTTTGTGGAGCGGAGAAAATGACGTGGGACATTTTAGGTAAGTGAACCTACCATGGTGTGGTGTGCTTTCAAGAACTTGGTATCTATTAAGATGTTTGAGTTGTTTTTGGTTGTATGATTGTTATATGTTTCTTTTACACATTGATATACATGATATCTAGCCAGTCGTTTGTTCCTGCATTTCCTAAAGTGTTTTATGGAACTCCTAAACTTGACACACCCAGGATGCAATCGTGACAAATGAAGGTTTATTAGTTGGGATTCCCTACTAAAATTTCAAATAATCTTTCTCCCTTAATCATGGTTCAGTGGAAAACTATCCTAAATGGAAGGAAACTAATATTGGAGAAACATCCATTTTCCACTTCCATGATTATGGGAGGAAGGGTAATCCTGGTGACTGGAATCCTGGCTGGCGGGGTAGTTCCAACATATTGTCATATGTTATCACCACGTTTGTGTAGCTGAAAGCGTATGTCATTGGCCGGATACATCAATTAGATCCAATTGGTCCAATCTTCACTGAAAGGGGATGACCCTATATGATATCCGCGAAGTGGTGATACACATAGGATAATCCTGTGATCAATGAACGGAGTATTTTTCTTCTTGTTGTTTTGGATGTCCTTCTTGGCACCATGAGAAAAGGTTCGACTGAACAGGATGTGACTTAAGATTTAAGATAAATCAAACAATTATAATAATAATTCAAGATGTAAAGGTAGTTCTGTCATCTTATATCTTGTATCATAAAGTATACATATAATGTCAACAGCCAATCCTTGTTGCGGGCGGGTCACCCCCACCTAACCCGGAACTCAACTCGCTGGTTGACATCCACGTCAGGTCATGAGGGAAATCCAAAAGCCAGAAAATGCTGCAGCTTTCGTGGTGCTCCCATCGCAGTTCAATGGTGTGGAATTCCCATCACACTGCTCCTTTTCATACAGAAATGATGAGATGGGTAGGAGAATGGGGGGTTGGGGGAAGAGAAGTAAAAGTTGTCCATAAACACCGCGAGCTGTTTTGGTAACATCTAACTTGATTATGTGGAAATGTTTGATCCAAAAAGGGACCATACAGAACAATATCAGAACAATCTAAATGGTTTGCATGTAAAAGGCAGCTTGAGACACACCCAATATCAAGTCAGCAACAGATTTATTTTTTAGTATGTTTTAATTGAAATACGTTTAGATACCCAACCTCTACCCTCGCAAATGACAGGTCACAAACAACAAGTGGGAGTGATTTGGAGCCATATGAGTGATATATTTTCCTACTAAATGAGGAGGAACAACAAGTACTTGACGATCGATCCCCGCGTTGTCAACGTGGCGTCGTTGAAACGTCCAGAGTTCTAAGGTTCCATCGTTGAAAGCGTGGAGGACTACAAGTACGATCACACAGGAGTCGCAACCGTCACAGCTGGCGAAGTCATGGTTTGTTGTGTACCGGTACCTTTTTGAAAAAAGATTTGATCATACAATTTGTGATTCACATTTACATTATATTCTTTAAACAGTTGAAAGATATTTCAACCAAAATAATGTCCCGATTGTTTTTTGTTTGGTATGTTTGTGCAGATGTTTCATGTGGAGGTTTATATGTTGAAGGTCAGTGGGAAATAGATTCAACTTCAATGTACTTCTTTCCACTTAGACAGATTCGCCCCAAAAATGATAAGGGTTGGGGTTTTGAATTAAAGATCTTTGAAGTGAGACCTACTTATCCCAGGCAAGCCTAAGTTCCTTGAAGTTGGTTGTTTGCTTATCTGGCCCTTAGTAGGGAACGAAGGGAAGTTGTTTCATCCCCAATATCCATGTATAGCGACTCATTGCTTCATTCCAAGGGGCAGCCAGTTATTGTCCTGGCTTTTTCTTACCAGTGGGCAGGAGGACCATGTGGTCAACTAGCAACACATCCTGGACTGGCACAATTCTTGCTTGACAATGCCTGCACACATCGCTACTGGGCACACGTCCAAGGAGGGATCCTGAATTTTTGGAATCGTGGGTGAAACCACGATTTCCTGAGGATTCCTAAGGTTCCCGTTTTCCAAACTTTTAGTAAATTCCTAGTTACCCCTCAGGAAGTCTGTACATGTGTTAGTTGATTTTGATGGTAAATCGAGGTAAATATACACAATACAGCAGGATCCTATCGGGTATAGTACACAAACAAGTTTCGCGAAGTGAATCCAATCCCCAAAAAAGTGACCTCATGAACATGACTGTACTTCACCCAAAGCTTCACCCAGTAGTTCCAGCTCTTGTAGACTCGCCAGATCATGCCCTGGTTGATGGTTTCAAATATCCGATTATCATTATTTAGGACGTATGTTCACTCGCAAGCAGAACTGTTGATTGCCAGGATTTCTGAAACAAAACAACAAATCACTATGAATCCCCTCATTGATCGCTGTCAAGTTTCAATATCGCACAGCATCCATGGTTGCATGAGTCTACCTACATTGATCCCATAAGAATTAATTAATATGAATTAATAACTAGCAGCCAAATGATGTGGCTAGTATCGGTTGGTGTATTGACCTACATTGATCCCATAATAAACCACCCATAGGATCCATGTAGGTATCCATCATAAGTCACCCATGAAAAATTGCCCATGAAAACCCCACCCATATTGATACATGTACCATACAGTACATTTTATGCCATTCATGTACGTAGGTAAATATATAATCGTTCCATGGATCCGTCATGGGCATATTTAGGTCGACCAAACGGCATTGATGCCACACGTCAACTTTTGAGATCCTTGGCGTTGTGGGCTGTTTCAACATGGAGTTCTCGGTGTTTTTTTGGGGGGGGAGCAACTTCCAGCCCTTACCTACAAAATATCATGTTTTTTGGTTGGCAAGGCTATCTTTGGACCTGTGAGACATTGTCAAGATTTATGTTTGTCAATTTTATATAAGTGTTGTTTTATTTTGATGCATGGTAAATCACCTGCACCAACAAATCCCGTGAAATTTGTTTGTGTCATTCTTTTGTTTCTCAGCAACAAATGTCTCATCAATTTCTTCCAGATTGAAGGGTTGACCGTTTGAGCTCCGTGGAAAAGGAGTGGAGAATCCATTGGAAACGACCCCAAAGGGGTCGGAGGGAGGTCCACCTCTTTTGGTACGTACAATGTGGTGGTAACATATGTCGTTTGTGTGTTTTTTTGTTTCCATGATGTTTCAAAGAGTTTCATTCCAGATGTTTTTTTTTGGCTAGAAGAAGTTGGATGATCAGGGTAAGTTTATGTGGATTCAAAATGCACAGTACAGATATTATACTCCTCCGAAAACGAACATGTTCCCTGGAATAGGGGATGTGTTTTTTCTCATTGCTTTTTGTCGAATTGTATTCTATAATTTCAATGGCGGTTCCATGTTCATATTATTATGTGATTACCCTCCCCGAAACTAAAAAAGCCCCTGAAAATAGGCCTTCCCAAATCTTCCAACCATCCATTTTCCGGTTCGAACTGTTAGTTTCAGGGAGGGAATAATGTACATGTATGTATGTCCTACAAAAAAACAAACCCTTGAAACTCGCCAAATATGCCAGCTGAACTTGAAAAAAAACTTGTGATGGTTTTACCAATGGCCGGACCATGTCATTTTGTCCATGTTTGGCACCTGTAGGAAAGGTCAATGGAGCACTGGAAGAGAAAGGAATTTTCAGCAAAAAGTTGCAGTCCCTTGTTCTCAATGATGCAAGTGTTGCTGATTCAATTGGCCCCCGGTCACTGAGTTGGGATGGTTGGAAGATGATTCACCTTTACTAGGGATATACTGTATGATATACATGTTTTCTTTTAAATGTATTGTATATATCTTATCCCATAAATGTCATGTATTTATACAATTGATATATCTCATACAACAACTGCTTTGCTGGATGAATTGTTTATCAACCAGGAAGCGATGCATGTTCAAACTAAACACTGGGTTGACTATGGTGACCCAAGAATTGCAAATGGGGATGATGTTTGAGGGCTGATTTTTTTTAGAGAGAAAGATGCCACACTTGACAGGTAGACCAGGAAAAAAAACAAGGTTGTGTAAACTGTAAACTAGACTAGAGTAAAAATTGAACATGTTGGCAAAAACTGTACTTCTTTGATGTAGAGGGCGGACCATCGAGCTGCTAGTTCCTTATGGGATGACTTTTTTTAAATTTCCACGTCCATCCATACCTGTGGAGAAACACTACGAAGATGTGAGGTTCAGCGTGTTAAATGGCTATCTAAAGATGCCGGTGCCGGACAGCGAAGAGGCCAGAAATGGGCATGATTTTCAATCAGCGGCTGCAGATATGTTCCCTTTCTACGTTTTCGGAAACAAAGCCGCCACAGATGGTACCTATGCATCTAGAAATTGGATTTCCAGGCTTTTGGCGGCTTGATGCAGGGTCAAATCTACAAGCAAACACCGCATCCAGGAACCAAATCATCACTTGGAGGAACCTGTCACCACATCAAAAATCCATCTCTAAATGAAACATGCAAGCTCAAAAGATAATACACCAGAATGATAATAGAGTGTCATTTATAGTCATACATATCATATGTGTGTATTCTGTATATATATATACGGTTACTGTATATATATTTTTTTCATGGTTATATTTATATATGATAATATCACTATCACAATACGACAACACACAGCATGGTTTTAAAACAAAATCTTTTTGTTAATGCGACCTATATCTCACAAAACCTGCTCCAGGTGGCTGCTACCATCTTAGCTGCTTTAAATGGATCGCTTCATGAATTGCGTTTGCTGCTGATGCGCGATGCCCGTGTGACCTGTGGATTAGCACCTTCCAAGACAGCGGGTTTTTGGCAAATTCCCATGATGGATCCATGGGGATTGGTATGTGTTTACCTACATGAATGGCATAAATTTATGGTAAATGTTAGGTAAACATACCATATCATACATGGATCCTATGGGAATAGGGATGGACATGTGAAGATTTTGAGTTTTTATATTTGATTTTGGAAAGAGTTTACTTTTTTTTGGCCAACAAGAGCCGTTCTCCATGCTAGGGTGGACAAGTTGGTGGGGTAACCAGTTTGTTTGTTTGAAGCACTAGTCACTAGTCTTCTCATACCTTTCTGATGCTCCACCGGGGTAAAGTATATGTTTTTGTATTACACTCCCTGAAACTAATATAGCCTCCGAAAATAGACCCCTGGAAAGGAGAATCCTATTAGGAACCACTATTTTTAGGCGGCTCTGTTTGTTATTAGCCTTTGCTTCCCTGCTACTGGCAGGGAGGGCATCCCACTTCATACTCTCAAGTTATGCTAGTTGGTGCTGTTCCCTTTCTGATTCCCAAAGAAGGTCGCCAGAAATGAAGATGTATATACACCCCAGAGATTTTAAAAGTTAGATACCAAAACATGGCCATAATTTTGAAGTAAAATACAGAGATACATTTTCCAAATCACCATATCTTAGTCATATCATTATCCATTTTTAGTATCAGTGTTTAATTCTTTGGGGGGATTTGTACTGTAAATGACAGGCACGGAAGGAAGTTGAAGTTCCTTCCTTTTTTAACTGACTCGAATTTGTTTTCGCTTCAAAAAAAAACGCCTCGTTGGCGCCCTTTGAGGGTGTCGGACTTAAATGATATCCATGGCACATACACCCCTGCAGCAACATGACTTTTTTAAAGCAGGCATCATCAAATGATATCTTAATTTTTGTGACAGGATAACCTCAAAAATTCAACACATATTGTAACCATGGCAGCCAGACTTTGTTTGCCGTTGATGGTTTCACATTGTCCCAGTCATTCCCGGAGTTCCGTGCAGGACTGAATTTACCAATGCAACTCATCCTGTGAATTTGGTGCCTCGGCCGTAGCTATTTTTGGGCCCCCAAAGCTTAGTGGCTGGTGGAGGAAGGGAAATGGGACACCCCTTGTTTTTTTGGGGGGAAATCGTGTGGTTGGTGTAATGTGATATCATATCATATCTAATTTGGCCAGATAGGCTGCTAGTTGGTGGTTTTAAACATTGTTGACATAATATGTTCAACCCTTACTTGGCGAAATTAATTCATTTGACTGATGTGTTTCAACCACCAACTAGAAAAGCTGAAGTTTCACTGTTCAAGTGGCACAGTTTTTGAAAAAGGGCCAGACTCGATGTGAGGTGTATGCTTCAGCAGTGCCAGTGAACGCCTATGTAAATGGAATTGGAGCAGTGGCCAAAGGCTTTGGTGATGATCAAATGCAAGCTTTTCAACGAAATGTTGCAGAGCTTTTCCTGATTGCCCAGCAACTTGGCTTGCATTTTGATTCGATGAGTTTCCAGACCCAACTGCAGAGTTTTGTAAGGTGACAAGCTTGTTTGGCTAATAGGGATTTTCGGATTGCATCAGGATTGAAGATGTTTTCCGGGTCCAGGAATCCAGCGGAACCGCCCAAGAAGAAGTTTCTCCCAAAGAAGTTTCTGGTAGAAGAAGGTGATCAGGATAACCACAACAACAACAACAACAACCACAGCCACTACTACCACAACGACAAAACCCTGGCTTTTAGCCATGTTCTCTAGGTACCTTGGAGCTTTGCAAGTGGCCTCCAACACTGCGAAAGTCTTGAAAGTACGCAGTTCCAAAGTGCTGCTGATGCCCTTAGGCACCGAAAGATGCCCGAAATTTTGGTTCAGGATCCGTTGGTGTCCTTCGCATCCAAAGATATGGATGTCTCAGAAGTAGTGTGTTGAAACGCTTCAATTTGCTAGACATGTAGTAGATACATGGATAGATAGAACAGATAGAAAGATAAGATTCATAGATGTGATAGACATGATATCTATATCTGAATTTCCACCCCAAAAGTTTAATATGGAACCTCAAATGATGGTTTCCGATAGGAATCACCTCTTCCAGGTTAAACTTCAGGGGCGTATATGATCTACAGATATACACAATATACACCACCTGAAACGTTTGTGCCATTCCCAAGGTCGGCAGTGTACTATACAGGACCATTGTTAAACCCATGCGAGTTGCACCATTCCTCCATTTTGATTGGGGGAGTTCCATTCTCCAGAGATATTTTCAATGTTCAATTTTTGGTTGGCCAATAAAAATCACATAAAATCACAGGGTTTAAAGTTTTAAATGTGTCTACTAGCCTTGCGAATGGTTATGCCGGGGTATTTGCCATTTGTTTTTGAAAGCATGTTTGACCCATACAAGTACCTACTGTTTTCATCAAGTTCGTGTATATTCATAGATGTATAAATACATGTTCTTGGTGATTACCTCAAAAAGACACAGGATTTCACAAACCATTACCATAAACCATCAACAAAGCTGTGATAGAAACCACCACATGTTTGTTGAACCATCAAATGAACCATCAGGTTCGTTTAAAACACAAAAAAACAATCACACAACCACAACATAGAATCAACAAACATTCTTAAGACAATCAATAAATCTAAGAAATCTCCAACAGGACCTACTGAACGGACCCCTCAACCTGAGTATCTAATAGCTCTAGCAACTTACTTGGGGGTCCTTTGGTAAGGTCCCATTCAATTTTTGATGGAAAAAACCATCACAAAACCATCAACTCTCAGGTGGCGGTGCTTTCAAGAACTCATGGGAGTCCATCGTCACTTGGTACCTGGTAATGGAACAGGTATGGTACACGTTACTTGTTACCTCTAAACAGCATAGAATTTGTGGTTATATTGTAATTAGTGATATGATGTTCTATGATTTTATCCGAATTTGTTTCTTGATTTTGGGTGGAAAACCCATTGGATTTTACCTGCAAGAGCACCGGCTTTACTTTATTTTAACGCGAATTGACGTGGCAGTGCATTATCTAAACTTCTTGTCCAAAACAATTAGAATATAGATATAACATACAACATTCCACATGATCTATACACCCTTTATATCATCAACATCCGTGATATCACAGCGGAACGTACTTGTGAGTCAAGATAAATAGGAAACCCCTGAGTAGACACCTGTGTGCTTAATGTGTGTTTGTTCAAAACTGGTGGTCTTTCGAAGGCAAATCGTGCATCGGCAGAGGGGCCCATCAAATCCTGTATCAAACCTCAATATTCCTTACCTTTGGTTTGGCAGGGATCATAAAATTGCCCTTTTTCAGGGAAATCAAACAAGCAGCAAATGTATGGTAGGAACTTGAAGGATTCTGCCTTTTTTTCGTGCCCATTCTTTGGGGCCCGGTGTCATATTTCATGATCCCTGCGAAACGACCTTCACGCGCAGGTCAAAAGCATTGCCATGGCTGTTGAACTGTGCCAAAGTGATCTGGACTTGCTGGACATTCATGTCCTTGTGTCTCAGCGAAGAATCAGCGACCAGACGATCAAACAAATTATCCTAGCAAAAAGTGCCTAAAATGACAAGTTCATTTTTTAAGCAGGTCAAATGATTATAGATCTATTTTTTGTTTATATATATACATATAATTTGCCCCGGGCTTGTTTTGGTGTTCTTTTTGTCCCCTCGGTTTCAGATTTTGCATTGCTTTCCTCCACTTTTTGTGAAGGAAATGGATTCATGTATATACCTTTGGACCCCCAAACCATGAATAATGAAGGGTTGAAGCACTGCTGAAAAAATATGGGTTACAAAGTTAAACTGTATACTGTAACCCCTAAAAACTGAAGGAAACCATGGGTTTTCCTAGGGCTAATTTGTCCACGTTTGACTGCAACATCTCCAAGTCACCCTCTCCGAGGTGCTGGATGGCGGCAAGGCAGGTAAGAGTGACGACACGCCCGCGGAGCAGCGTACCTGGGTATCAAAACAGAGGAAGCCTCACAGTTTGGATGATCCCAGCTACACCAATCTCCCTACTTTCCATTGTACTGGTTGGTTAATAGGGATCCTTATAATGGTTTACTATAATCCCTATAAATCTGGGTACCCCAAATTTTGCAACCCAAACAGTTGAAGCATCAAAACCCTCTCTGATAATTGGCGGGAGCGACTGTTGGTCGCCAGGGATGTATTTTCCTGACTAAAATGAGGAGCGAACGTAAGAAGAATCCAAGACATAATCGCAGGCTGACGAATTGACCGGAAAATCGCTGAGGAGTCAAGGAACTGTTGCAGAAGCACCAAAAGCTGAGGGGAACCTGAGAACTCTTCGGCGTCTGTGGTGACTTCCCGGGTGACAAAAAAGAATGACGCGCCTGCGCTGTGTTCCTTGCGCTTGTTGCTTTGCGTGGAAGAGCGAATTTGTCTTGTGAAAGTTGTTGATCAGTTGTTGGAAAGTCACTCCTTAGCAAACAGTGGTGAACCAAAACATTTGAAGAAATCAAACTCACACTCTTTTTCTTGTGTTTAAAAAGGTAAAGCACGTGTTTTGTTTCTTTTTTCTGCTCCAATTTCCCGCCTTCAAAAATAGTCACAGCTGATGTGCCAGGACGTGGTGGGTCAAATGACCTTGGTCTCCGACTGGAAGGAGAGATGGGTTTTCGCCGACGGAAGCCTCCAAGAGCTACGCACCAGAAGTTTTTAAGATAGCTTTGGGGGTATAACCCCCACCCTCTAACAGTAAACTAATTTTATGTGTTGGCCCCCTATTAACCTTCACGAACTCCACATGTTAGTGAGCCGGGGATACCCCTTAAAACATAGCCCATTAAAAAGATGGTGGGGGTTGGAAGTTCCGATCCGGCTTCCGAAAGTTGGGTTTTATGGTAACTTTTTGAGGGGCTGAACTGTTAAACTTTGGTCCAGTGGGGGTACTCGTTTTTTTTGGAAGAATGTTGATGGACCTTCCCCAAAAGGTAGCTGTAGCTGAGGAAGGGAAATCGGACCCCTTTTTTTGCCAGCGGGTTCTCGAGGTTGCTGAAATATTATAATTTGGGCAGATGGATGGGTTTTGAAACAATAACAAGATCACAGTTGATGCAAATGTATGGTATTTTGAGGGATTTTTGTTGAAATCGTGCCATTGTTTGGGTTGGTAATGATCCCTGTGAAACTCAGGAAGGTTTTGCGTTTCAAGATTCAGTCTTTACACTGTGATTGGATGAGTTTTGTATCAATCCAGCAGATCACCCGTTTGTTCTTTCCATGCTTAACTTCAGTTGAATCATTCATGAAACAGGCTTGTTCTAGAGAAACCATGTCAAGCTGGCCTGATGGTTGCAGATGACCCCTTCATCACCAGGTGGTTTTCGGGTCAATTGTCCATATGCATCTCAACAATGCTGACGACATCCGCATGGTTTCATCCGGAAGCGAAACCGACGCAAGGACACCTACGATTAAATGATTCTCCAGGAAACTCGATCAAAGTGTCTCACTAGATTAGGTCCAGCATAGGCCACCAGCGGAACTGCGTGAAGAAAGAACTGACATGGCTGTATTTCTTTGATCAGGGTCTGCGATGATGAATGTCCCTGTCCAGGGGGGTTAAACGCTTAAACATCACCCCAAAATGAAGGCCGGGACTTAAAATGATAGTACTCGGCCGTTTTTAGTGATGTTTACTGGGTACATTCATCGCAAAACCTGTTGATAGTTACTGCTGCACTGCCAGTGAGCTACTGGCAGAAGTAATTCTGTGGTTAGCCAGCTTGTGAGCAAACCATCAGCAGACTCCGCTGTCGGCCAAGTGTTTGTGTTTTTTCATGTACATTTAGTGAAGCAATGGTCAATTTGCTGGTTCAAAATTCACAATTGTGGAATGTCATTAGTCATTACCACAACTCCTCCATTCGAATCTGACATGTTTATGAGAGGCGAAGCACCAAAAAAAAAGACCGGCAAAATGACGGAATTCATCAAGCTCAAAGGAAGGAAGAATATCGTCATCGAGTCATCTGTTGTTGTGTGATGTTTTAACCTGATTTTTTGAAGGGTGTGAAATTGGAGCCCCTTAAGCACCAAAAACAGACCCAGGACTGAAATTTGATACCCTTCAAAGGTCTAGGAAAGTATATATAAAGAAGTGCCTGCCGCAAATCTAGATAATGAGAATCCATTCAAGTTTCATTATGGCTTTTTAGTTTTGCAAAACGAAACTTTTAGTACATCCAGATTTGAGCATGATGACATCCTTAGTAGTGAATTTGCCTGAAAAAATCCTTTTACAGTTCCCACCATTGGAGAGAACTGGCAGTCAAAGAGCCGTTGCTTGTTGTTGCCTTGGAGAATTCTTTGGCAGTTACTATACCAAGTGATGCTAACTATGGTTGCCAACCCCGCTATGATTCGATGGTGATCAAGGAAGCCTAAGATCTACCACAGAGTTTTGCGGCTAATGAAATCTAGGTGGTGGTTTCGAATATTTTTTCTTTTTACGGGCCCCTACTTGGGGAAATGATCCAAATTGACGAGCGTATTTTTCAGATGGGTTGACACCAACAACTAGGAATGATACAGTACTCGCTGAACACTTGCCAAGTTTCAAACATCTCAAAAGTATCCGTCCAAATAAAACCATCCTGGAATACATCGAAATATGTCACAAGTTTTAATGTTTTGATAATGTTTCTATTGGGAAATGATGGGAATGTTCAATTTCCACTCGCATGTTCTAAGTATTCCAGAATGATTGTGGATCCAAAAAATGTTTGAACAAGAAAAAACAAATCTATATTAAACCAATCCCCCAGCTTCTTCCAAGTGACTTTTTGATAGCCCAAATGGAGGTCACCTTTTCACCCCTGAAAAGGTCACATACTGCACCCTTTAAAGGGCCACTGGGAAGAACCTGGCCCCCACTGCGCAGGTTGCGAGTGATGCAGAGGAGGAGTGAATAGCCATAGCATCCTTTCCACCAGTGGTGAAAGTTGATGGCTTGCCCCACTTCCTACAGGGGAGTGATATCTGTTGATGGAAGAAATCCTGCGGTCACCCATTGAGGGAAAGGTAGGCTGAACATCACCATCATTTACCAGGGTTTTAGATGTTTTAGCACCATCCCAGGACAGCTGTTGGAGTTGAGTTTGGATGTGATGTTGACAGATAAGTTGTTTTCAAAATGGGTGACCCCGTCCTTTGTTATGTCAAATCTGGATCAGTTCTCAAGACAGAGTTGAGAGTTTAGTGTTTGATGAACATCTGAAAAAGACATAGCAGAAAACATGTGAAGTTGAAGTGACAAGAAAACAAATGAAATGTTCAATGACTCTCTTACTCATCCAACAAAATCAAAATGAAGATGTGCAGCAATTAAAAGAATGCGCAAAAGAACAATTCCACCAGCTAAACATAACCGCATATATATATATAAAGACAAGATAATCATACAGAGTTCTTGCTTGAATCACATGCTAAAGGAAGAGTTGATGGACAAGCCAGCCATGGAGGGCCTTGAAGATTTAGAGCCGACACCGGCGACACCCGAACTTCGCACTTGGACTTGGACCGTCTTTGCAGGGGCCTGGGCCACCATGTAACCTGGCGAAGCAACCCAGGCGCTCGGTCGGTTGCCTTGTTGGAAACACCCCAATTTGTTGGGAAAGAAATGGATGGCCAATACAACAGCATAGAGTTGGATGAATGGTGGCGTTTTTGGAGGAGGGTTTTGTTAAAGATATGTTAAAGTTTTTTTTTTCCCAGGTTGTGAATGATTTGCATGGCAATAATATCTGCATTTGTGTTATATGATATGTACTTGTTGATTTTATGATTTGCGTTTGTTTGCTACAAGTATCCATCTATGTTGCAGACCGTTGCATAAAATTATATTTGCCACGCATAGCACACACCGTTGGTATGTATTGTGTAATTCATGCTTACCTTTCAAACGTTTAACATATTGAATAGGCAATGAGGTTTAAGGAGTAAAGGTCAAACAAATATACCTAAGTAAACGAAAATAGTCTATATGGGTGTTTCCGAAAATAGTGATACCCCCAAATCATCCATTTTTATAGGGATTTCCATTATAAACCATCCATTTTGGGGTACCTCTATTTTTGGAAACACCCATATAATCTATATAAAAGATACAACGGTTAAAACATGCTGGTTTTAAGTATGATGATTCCATCAATCAAAGGAACAGTACACCCAAAAAATGGTAAGGGCTTGTGTTGTCTTCTCAAATTTGTGACCTGAAAAAGAATGCAGCAAAAACTCAACCGAAATCAGGAAAACTCCTTTTTACAATTCAGCTTCAATAGGTGGTTTAGGTATATTAATTTACCCTCGGAAGATTTGGGGCTCCAACCACGGCACCTCCAACCATGGGGAATCCAAGGATGGTGAATGCTGCCACTTTCTCCAGTGGTGCTGCCTTACTCAGTTTGGGCCTTTCGGTATATGAAACGTTGCTGGCACAGACCATTGGTGCTCTTCTGTTGGTCATCGGCCTTTGCCTCAATGCTGCTGCAGGAGTGAAGCACCCAGGTGAGGTGAAGTTCACCTATTGATTGATGACCTGATGAATGGTATATGATGATTGAATAATGCTTGGGAAAAAAGTCCTATAGCTAATTTGTTGAAGCAATAAGTTGACATCCTGATAGTTGGATGATCTTTTTTTTTGATTGTGGAAGTTCATTGTGATTTCTGCAATTGAGGTGGTAGATTGAAGTGCCATCAACAGTATTGGAGGAGTGATAAATCAAGAACCGAGCCACGTTTCATCAATCATGAAGACTTAGCTTTAGGGTTGGAAGATGTACACCCCCAAAGTTTAACATGGTACCTGAAAATGATGGTTTCCAAGTTCGGAATCTCCGAATCTCCAGGGGCTGAAAATCTCAGGTGAACCATGTTTAACTTCAGGGGTGTATTTAGTATATCTTAGCTTTTGGGTCTTGGGGTCCCGGGTACCATTTTACTGATTCGACCGCATCGGGGGAACCACCGAAACTTTGTTGCTGGAAGAAGACACTACTTGGATCAACTCTCACCTACCCATACCATCCATACAGGGTATATCTACCTACATTTGGTTGATTTTTATGGTAAATGTAGGTAAATATACCATACATGGATGCTATGGGCTATGGGCTATGTCATTGGTCAACACTTTCAACAAACCACAAGTATCAGATTTCTCACAGTAAATGTCCTCAAGCAGGTGAAGGGAGCATATTTTCTTCAAACTTCTCGTTTTTTCTCACGTTTTTCATGCTTGAGGTATGGCATTCCGTTCCCCGTTTTTGCACGCAGCTCCTTTGGTAGTGCCGGAGCCCACTTCTGTACCCTCTCACGAGGTGAGGATGAGATTCATTGAGGGAAATGCTGAATTCGGTTTTGGTACATCTTAGCCAAGAAGTAATAAACACATGTAAAACACATACATTCAAAATATATGCTGAACATTCTGAAGTGTCTTAAGCATTCATATGTCTAAGTCATGTCCGCAAGAGAAAAACATGCTTTGATTTACCAGCATGCGACTACTTCTCCGACACCTTGGTTATTTAGTTTGCACAGCGAGGTCACAATATTTCCCAATGCTATGGACATTACAAATATGTTTTCTTTGTTCCGAATCAATCCCAGATTTATATCACCATGCATGGTTATCATGCATTGGACATTTAATTGATTCAAATACCCATAAGATCGATGGGAATGGTATATTTACCTACTAATTTACCATCAAAATCAACTATTCATGGATCGGTAAATATACCCTTCGTCCCATGGATATTATAGGATATAGTCGTATTGTTGGGCATCTTCGAATGGACAGGTGAGCAATAATAAAGCCTTGTTGTTTAGGGTATATAGGGGATGAAATCCTACACTGTTTTATGGGGAATATTTCAAAAGACTATGAAATAAGGATCCCGTCATTAAACAAGCAGGATTCAACGGACTATTAAACAACCATTATTACAAGGATCCCGTCATAAAACAAACCATGAAATCAGGATCCCTATCAAAGGCCGGGTTTTTTGTCGTGGCAAATCGTCAGGTGGCGTGGCCATTATGTGGCTTTCATTTCAGGCTTGGCAAGGAGCTTTGGGGATCTACACTTCACTCGAGCGCGTTTTTGGATCCAGATGGTTGGAGGAGACCGAGACCTAAACAACGCGCCTTCTTTTAAAAACACAACATGCCCTAGGGATCCTGGCTCACCGAAACTGAGAATGGTAATCTTGGTGGTGGCGACTCAAATATTTTTTAAAATTTTCACCCTTACTTTGGGAAGATTTCCAATTTGACTAATATTTTTGAGGTGGGTTGAAACCACCAACTAGTAATGGAACCTAAATATTTTTCTGAAGAAGTGATTAGACTTAGACACCCCAATCATCCTCTGAGGTTCGGTGTTTGGATCCCTACAAATGACACAACAGGAATACTTGTTGCCCCAAAAGGAATACCCAAGTTTATATTGTATAAATCATATGTTTCAATTTACTTCACAAGATGTTTTTTTTAGAAAACCACAACCCCCTAAACAACAAGCACAACATTCTTTTAAAGCAACATGTGGCTTCTTGTGGTTTTTATTCTTCCAGGATTGGGGACATTTGGGAAATAATCTCAACGTCTCCAAGTTGACGATCCTCATCCTATACCTGGCACTGCATGCGGTGCTGATCCATTTTGGGCCAGCCAAATTGAAGAGGCGAAGCCCGGGCCCGTGGAAGCGACATAAAACCAGTTGCAGGGGGTTTTGAACAGTTGGTTAGTTGGTGTAATGATAAAAGGTGCAGGAAGATATTTTTTTCAACAAAAGGAAGACTTCAACTTGAGAGGTGGTTGAAGATGGGGACGAGGTATGAATATTAGAATCCGAGTTTGTCCTGATCACAAGATGTTGTGAGATGGTGAAGTTGGTCAAAGGAAGATGAATAGATATAGGTAAATGGATAGATAGATGGATAGATAGGATTGGATTGGACAGGTAGATAGATAGATAAAATGTGTACGGTAAGATCACTAAGATATTGTGCTACTGTTGCTGGTTGAAATCCTGCACCGCCTGGGACGTATAAAACCTTGTAAATAATGGGATATTTAAACCATATCAACTGGTGAGTTTACCGGATTTCTGAACCATCAAGAGTATGACCACATGGAAGGATGGTTAAGAATACTGGCAGATTGCCTTCTAAGTTTGGACCTCCAGGGAACGAAGAATATCATGGGACCCACCTTTCACAGGAATGTGCGGAAAATCATCGACGAGCCAAAAAGTGCCCAGGGGAAGGATCACATATCACCTTTTTAAAGGACAGGCACTTTTTGGCTCGTCGATGATTTTCCGACCCCTTCCCGTGAAAGGTGGGTCCCATGTTTTCAAAAGTTCCCATGACCCGGGATTAGAGTTGGGATCCTAAACTCCAAAGTTGGGATCCTAAACTCCAAAGTTGGGATCCTAAACTCCAAATTTATAATCTATAAGCGATGGATCCCTAAGTGATGTCAGGATTATTTCTGGTCAAAATTATATTTCGCGACCGAAAACACCACCGATTGGGACCCCAAATGCTGGTGAATGGTAAGGGAAATCCCCGAATATTTCAGTAGGTTGGTGAAATATCATAATTTGGCCAGATTTTTTGCTCCCCCATAGGTTTCATTGTGATCATTAAATGTTCCAATGATATAAAAATTATGTTGCATGTCATTTTTTGAAGCATGTTTTGATGCTGTTTGAAGCTTTGTTACCCTCCCTGAAAATAACGTGGCACGTGAAAATACACCCCTGGAAAAGGAGATTCCTATTGGAAACCATCATTTTGGGTGCTATGTTAGTTTCAGGGAGGGTAGGTTGTTCGTTTGTTGAAACCAGGTGGATCAATTTGGTGTTACCTGTGGTGATGCTGGGAATGTTGGGCATTGCCATTTGGGCAGCTTCTCTTGCATCCTTTCCAGAGGCCAAGTCGTTGGGTTTGTCAACACGTCGTTGGAAGTCAATCACCCCCGGAAGATTAACGGGAAGGTGGTGACAACTCAAATATGTTTTTTGAATGTTCACCCCGAAAATTGAGGGAAGATGTCCAAGTTGACTAATATGATTTTTCTGATGGGTTGAAACCACCAACTAGATTAACATAAGAACCTGAAAAATGATGATTTGGAAGATGATTACTGATTAATTCTCAGGTTCCAGCCGTTAATTCTTCCGTTTTTGTTTTTGCCAACTGCAAATCAAAAACAGGCCTTTGATTCGGTCGCATCGCGATGCAGAATGAACTACCTCCATGTGTAGTATAGATGATTAATTTTACTCAAGATGCCGATATAAGTATTTGTTGTCACAACATGTATTATCAGCTAATGCATGAGGTTTGTATATCATATTTATACAATCATTATCAATTACAGTATTGCTGGATAAACTATTGATTCAATTGTTTTTATACTACGTATATATAATCATATTATGGTTTACCCAATTTTCTGATGTTTCAATGAAATGGACAAGGTGGGCACCTTTGAGGGATACCGAAAAATAATGTACAAACATACCTACATACCTACTATGTACGTATGAGTTATGTAGGGCATAAGGCGAAATATTTGGGGAAACACTACTAGGGTGCTCTCCCAGGGGTTCCCACATGTTCCCTTTGATTCAAGCTTCAAATGACGCAAATGAGCAGTGAGTGACCAGAACACTGGTTGTTCTAGGGGATTAAATCCTACCCAGTTATATTGGGATTTGAAATAATCCATGAAACAAGGATCCCTATTCAACCAACTAGGATTTCATGGAATGTCTTATAAGGGTTTTTGTTGCCGTTGCTCAACTGACATCTTAGAAATGCTTGGTAAGTAAAAAAAGGGACAGGCCACTGTGGGTGTAGAAATCCAGCCAATGCTTTCAAGATAATTTACCCTCCCTAAAACTAACAGTTTCGTCCTAAAAATGATGGTTTCCAAAAAGATTCTCCAAACTTCCAGGAAATTATTTTCAGGTGCCATGTTAGTTTCAGGGTACCCCGAGAACACCCCAAAATGATCATTTTTAGTAGGAAAACCAATGGTTGTTGGGTACCACCATTTTTGGAAACCCCCTTGTTGACCTTTTAATAGATGAAGAGGCCATGGAAGCAGCAGAAGAACATCGACCATTAGAAATCGGATCGAAGACGGATGCCTTTATGACGGCCGTGAACTCCAGCTCCTTGGCAATTGGATGGAAGAGAAAAGTGTGGTGTTTTTTTTTGTGTTTTTTGGTGGTTTGAGCCAAAAGTACGTAGATTTATGTATTTTGTTTTCATTGATTTTTTTTGTTGTTGTTTTTTCGTGTTTTTTTTGCAAGATTTTTTGTCACAGTAGATTTTGTTTGAAAGAATCCGATGATTTGTTGCATTGCTCGTTGTGAGAAATTGTTTATCAACCGGTGCTCAACTAGTCAACACTGTAGAATTTACTTGGAAAGTCTTCTCAAACATCTGTCCGCATACCGACTCAAGTAGAAAATGTCACATGTCACTTACTTATGCTGCGACCACATGTGTATTTTCTCCTCAAAAAAACACAATAATCCACAGGATATTGTGAATATATACCTACATTTGGTTGATTTTATGGTAAACATATGTAGATAGATATACCTAGCTGGTCAAATATACCATGCGTCTTCAAAACTGTGCCGCACATCCACCAATGAAAAACCGCATCCAACCACGCCACCATTTTGGAGGCTTGAGTTCTTGGTCTACTCTGTTGTTGAACGTTTGTGACTTGAGTCGTTTCTCACCTACACAAAAAGACCAGGCAAAGGAAAGGGGGGAACTGGGGGCAAAAGGGCAGTGAATGATATGTTTTTCTAGTGACAAATTACAGATGTACAGTAACACATGTAACAATGACAGATGGGTATTGTTTCCAATCCAATATTAACATCACTGAGATGGGTTGACTTAAATAAATGGTTGGACTAATGACCTAAATGATGATGTGGTCTTCAAGAGGTTGCATGGAGGACAGCAAGACATGTCACTTGGTATTCATGCAGGCTTGTAACTAGGGGGTGCCAGTTAGTTACAACAATATGGAGTTGATCAAGGGGAGCCAACAGGAAACCATTTTGGGGAGTATGCCAGATGATAGGAGTACGACGGATGATGACCAATCATGCTTCAAAGAATCACCATGGAAAATAACATGCACAAAATAAGGTGTTTAGTTGATGGATGGGATGAGTATCTTAGTGTTTTTTGTTACGTTCAGCTGTTTTTTTAGAAAAACAACCTAGTTAGCTGAAATCCTTGAGATCTATGCTGAAAGCACCAACCGACCCGTTGGCCCGTTGCGTCGTGAATCGAGACGTGAGGTGATGTCAGCTACAAAACAAAGTAGGTTTCGATTCTTCACCTACGTGGTGGTTTCATGTTTTAAATAATTTTCACCCCTACTTCTGGGAAGATTCCCTTCTTGACTCATATTTTTCAATCGGGTTGAAACCACAAACTAGTCACTTTCTTTGGGTTCAGCAATATTGAAGTTTGCTGACCATTATCATTATTTTCCGCTGATCATAGTTGATAAACATAGTTGACATGATAGTTGACTATAGAATGACTTACCCTCCTGGGATATAACTTATCCCCTCCCGGCACTATTGTGTCGATGATTTTCCTGTTCCCGTTTGGTGGGCTATATGTGATCGTGCCCTGGAGGGTACGGTACTACTATGAATCTACATTCATGATTAGTAGGGTCTGACACCATTCTTCAGGGTGGGCCATCGCATTTTTTTTTGTTCAACATCTCCCCCACGCCACTTCAGGTGGCATTTTTGTTAGGGCTTGTCCTCCCAAAAAATGTTCCCAAAGAAATTATGATGGGGTTTCAATTTTTAAATGAATTAATTGTTGGTTATTTATTCCAGACTCACAATAACAATGAGCGTTGCTATGAGTTGCTTCATGTTGATCTTACCTAATGTGGTTGAGTGATACTACATCTGGTTTCACACTTTGTATGGAACGATCGAGCCTTGTAGCATATGTAATACTACCCCCAAAAATTAACATGTCACCTGAAAAGGGACCTGCTCAAAAGTAGAATAGTCTTCCAACCATCAGTTTTCAGGGGACATGTTGGTTTTTCAGTGGTGTGGAAGATATAGATACTGCTACTTGCTACTTGTTCTGCTTGAAGAAGATTCCCTTCATCTTCAAAACATGATATGCTCCGAAGGTTTGCTAGCAACTATGTTTAGGTTTCTTTATGTCAGTGTGGGAGATCTCTTTGACATGTCTCCAAGCGAATTCGGGAAAAGTAAAGGGCTTCTCTAGCAAACCCTAAGAATCCAGACCCCTCCCTACAATCTAGTAATCCCTTCCTTAGGACATACCTGGATTCTTAGGGAAAAGTCATGTTTTGTCGCTCCAATTTTGGATGTGCAGGTCCTTGGCCAGTCAATGGGTATTCCAATTCCCTTCGTGTTGACCCTGTTCAGTGGCATGTGGTTGGCGGGCGCAACACACGTGGCATATGGCAAGGCGGTTTGGATGATTCCGGAGTGTTTCGCTTATTGGAACCCGGTGGTCAGCGTTTTTTCTGGCCTGCTCCTGGCGCTGTCCACCTTGATGGTCACTTCTCGGCGGGTTTCTGTGGGGTGAAGTTAGATCAAACCAAGCTGCTGGTAGGTAAAGGAAATCTTTCCAAGCATGAGCCAACCTCGTTGAGGTTGGTGGTGAACTATCATGCAGACATATGTGATAATATGATATGATTTATATAACTCCACACATGCACCACAAAAAGATCATCATGTCAAACATATGGTCCGAAGATGTGCTCTTGATAGAAAAGGTCAAAGGCCCACTTTTCTTCGAGGTTCAGGTAAAAACATCGACATTTGTTGCTGAGGTGAACGTTTTGGCCAACATCATTTCACCCATCAATGACTTCATGAATTTGGCTCCACAACATTTCAGTTACCGCGGTTGTGGCTATGTAGTCTTGATCCTCTCTTTGCTGGTGTGTCCATGGTGGACATTTAGTGGAAAAGTCTCATTCGTCCTCAACTTCTTGACAGGGCACCTGGGCGTTGATGAATGGAAATGAACGAAAGCTCTGAAAAATCACTTGGGTATCTGAGATGTCACAGTCTTAACTTGAAATAAGTGATGAACACCTAGGGCCAAGGGGAAAACCTAAAACAGAAACACGCAAAACATCCCATGTCAGTGAGTAGCAACAGTTTCACCAAAAGTGTGTCTAGGTTATTTTTTTTTATGTTTGCGGCTTGTTCCATGTAGCTGTTTAAGAGAAACAGAATCAAATAGACCAGCGGAAGTGTACGCTTTCCATGCGTTTATACTCTAAGTATTTGATGAATGAGTGAACAACATGTGTCAAGGCTAGGTATTCAACAGCAACTTTGAAACATGGACTAGTGCTTTTTTGAATACGTTGAAGACTTGGACGTGTACATGGGGGTTTCCTAAAATGGTGGTACCCAACAACCATGGGTTTTCCTACTAGAAATGATCATTTTGGGGTGTTTTGGGGGTACCACCATTTAAGGAAACACCCATGTACATGGTGATTCAATTCGTGACCCTTTTTTTTGGTTGTGAGTTCACGTGACCTTTGAAGGTGTTTTTCATGACCTCCAACGATCGGGGATCAAGTTGGGTCACTGCTTGAATCATTTGGTATATGAGTGGAAATGCATTCTCTTACATTTTTTTTCGAGGGTCCAGAAGTGACTACTGAGAAAGTAACAAACGTACACCCCCATGTTTGGCGGGTTGTTCGCAAGTAAAAATCCCACGACTTGGAACATGATGGCCTATCGTTTAAATATATGTTTGCATAAAAGTGATTGAAAAATCTCCTGAAGTTTCTCACATACAATTCCTGAAGCGCCTTAAACGAACGGTGATATTCCACCACCACCCACGCCATGTAGGTAATACAGTACCCCTCCCTTTACCAAGGTATGCAATGATCACTGGTGCTATCGCTGGTGTCTTCCTGGCTGATTATTGGATCTTGAAGGCTACAATCCTTGATATAAAGGAACTCTATTCCGCTACAGGTGTCAATTGGCATCTGGGATCTCAACTTGTTTTTTGTGTTTTTTTTTTGGACCCAGAAATTCTTGGGGAAAAAATCCGGGGCACATGGAACCTGGACATTTCCCCTCTCTGGATTCGTTTTCGGCCATCTAGAACCTATAGATTCGTTGCCCAAATGTAGGCCCGGCATTTTTTTCATACAATGACCATGCTGTTGATGTTTGTATGCAAGCCAAAGAATAGAAATATGTGTGTGTACAACTTTAGTTGGTTGTTTCCCTTCATCGTGATATTCAGTTTTGGAATTATGTGTGTCAATCTCCCCTTTTCTTCGAGACATCTGGAAAATATGTTTCTAGGGAACTAAACTTTTTGCAGGAACCAAAATCTTCAACCAATCCAAGTTGCACCGGTGTTCTACATGCATGAGGTTCCATCGCTAGCTGCTAGTTTTTTTTCAGACAAATTCAAGTTCCAACCTGAGATGGAAGCCGTCTTAGAACCCATGGGATCTAAATATATCAAAACATTTACCAACCAAAGTGCCTCTAGCCAACTCCAAGTTACATTGAGATGTTCTGGAAATAAACGGAAAACACACGACAAAAAACCATTCATGGCTTGGCTGAACAAATCATTCATGTGGTATATCATGGTATATTTATATGTGATGCTTACGTGTGGTGGGAAATCAACAGAACTGAGTGGTTTGTATCAAACATACCACAAACATCCACAAACACTATAGCCCATAGGATCCATGGGACTGGTATATTTACCTACATGAATGGTTGATTTTTATGGTATTCATGTACGTAGGTAAATATTCCCTACATGGCTATGGTAAGGGATTGAGTTACAATACTCCCAACATTTGGGATCACATCCTTCCGTGACTCCGAGGAAGGCCCTTCTGGCGGTTTTTTGTGGAGCAGCACCTTGCGTTCCTGGTTTCATTAATGCACTCTTGGTGCATGGTGAAGATCAAGAAAATCTCGTCAGTCCGTTTTGGGCACATTTGTACCTTGGCTTTTGTGGGGTTATACGGGAAAAACTGGGTATACTTTTGTTGTGGGTTCGGGATGCCCCAACTGAAATCAAAGCACAACACATTGAAAGGGTATCGATGTTTAAAGAGGGAGCAACAACATATTCCAAAATCGTCATGTTTGTTTTAGTGTTAATCTCTTGTTTGTTGGAAATGGTACCCAAAATGTGGCTCAGATTATTTCTTGATGTTCATCTCCAAAACATGTGCATCTTGCAGAGATTTCTGTATGTTTGTAACCTTTGTGGGACTCTTTAAACAGACTGATGAGACTGTCAAGGATGGGACTTTTTCTCAGCTCATCAGCCATGAGGTACACCGGAGGATCTTGCTTGTTCTCCTTGGCCACTTCGGGAATTATGTACTTAATCTTTAACAAGATTGCTCCAAAGAAAAGCCTGACTATTGAACCATGCAAATGACAGGAATCTGGAAAACACAATGAATACATATGATATATAATTATAGATGGTATATAAGTAATATAATATATACAATGTATATTCATGGAATCACTTTGATTTCACAGAAATTTATCATATTCTTTTCCAGGATCCAGTCTTCTTAACTCAACCCCAGCAGTTGCGCGCTTTCTGATACTCTGCAGACGTAGCAACAAGCTCAATGGTAACTTTGAGGATCGGGCTTGAACTATTTGTATGGCTTCTGGGTGACTTATAGATATCAACAACGTCGCAAGACCTGGAGATTTGTTATGTTTTTTAACGTTTTTTTGTCAAGGGAATTTTCAATAAAATACTTCCAACAATACCATCAGATAGTGAGTGGTAGATGATGAAATTAGTCACCTGGATAGTTTACCTTCATCAGTTTGGTGGCTTGCAGCAGCCACGTTTATGATTCCCTGTACAGATTTTCTTCAACAAAAAAACACTCAGAAAATCCACCCCACGACATTGTTGCGCCAGTCCACTCAATGCAACTGTAAAGTTCAAGATGTCGGTTTCAAACAGGTTTTGATTTGCTCCTTGGCTCACACAGTAGCCACGGGAGCATTGCCAGGCTGTAAAGGTGGAAGTTTGTTTGGATCGACATCGGTGGAAAGCGTGGAAAAAGGGGAGGATGAATTAAGAACCCCAAGACTAAGGACAGATGAACCCTTTACAATAATGTTGGTATGTTCTATTACCCCAAATTCAAATAAAGCCAAAATATATAAAGATATATCAAATCTTTATAATACATCTCCAATTCTTGGTTTTTGTGCAATTTTTCGCCAAAACAGAAAGTTATACCAAAAGATAGATTCGTTGTTTCATCGTAGGATGCTGCGGCCAAAGAAGAGGTTCATCAAGCCTTTTGCCAAGTGATCCAGGTGCCAAGTCGAGAAAAACATCGAGTTTGCCAAGTGAAATTTTCCGAAAGGAAAAAATATATACGATGGGCCCCAAGAACTTACATGTTCCCCACCTGTCAGGTGAGGGTTGTTAGATTTTATGTCAGCACTTGACCTCCTTCTCCTCCTCCTCGTCCTCCTCCTCCTCCTCCTGTCGTCCTCCTCCTCCTGCGATCCTGTGAGTTCAGTGTGGCGTGCTGGACCCCAACCGCGATCCTGTGAGCAGTGTGGCGTGCTGGACCCCAACTGCGATCCTGCGAGTGCAGTGTGGCGTCCCGGACCCCAACTGCGACCCTGCGAGTTCAGTGTGGCGTGCCGGACCCCAACTGCGATCTCGTGAGTTCAGTGCTGTGTGCCGGACCCCAACTGCGATCATGCGAGTTCAGTGTGGCGTGCCGGACCTCAACGGTGATGGCAAGGATTGGTAGTAGTTGCAGAAAGAGTGTGTCAAAGAAGTAGTTGCAAGATGTCACAAGATCAGTCCGATAGAATGTCAGAATTAAGATATCTTTGCAAGAAGTTCAGAAAGAATGTGTCAGAAAGAATGGTCAAAAATATGTCAGGAATGTGAGAAGATATTGCTATGTCTGAAAGAAGTTCAAAGAGAATGTAAGGGTAAGGATGTCAGAAACATGTTCAAAAATATGTCAGCTAGAATGTCAGCCAGAAGTGGGGGTAACTTGAAGTAGTGGAGGACATAACAAGTATGATGTTTGAGTCGCAACTTTCACTCTTGCGGGTTTCGTGTGCTGTGCTTTTGTAGAAAAGCGACATGTGTGTTTGCAGCTCCTTTTAAGTAAGGCGTTGTCATGTCACGTTCAGAACTTTACAATCGTTTCAGACATACAGGAAATATACAGCACATGGTCATGGTTTGTCAGTGTTGTGAACCACTGTTTGTTTTGAAGGTTTGTGGCGGTGGAGTTTCTGGTTATGCGCTCTTTTGTCATGGCGGAGGCTGGATTCATGGGGAGTGGAGACTGGGGAAATTTGTGACAACACTGTGGCAAGAGGTGGTTCTTTTGTTTCATGGTATGATTGTATCATGGTATCATGGTATGGCTGTTCTTTGTCAAAGACATTGGTAGGCTCTTGCATTGCTTTTTTTGGACTCAACTGCTGTTTGGCGGGGCGGTCTGTTGCATGCAAGGCAGCTGACATATCAAATTCACTCATCAATACATATTGGTTTCCAAGTGCAGTTGCAGGCATGGTGAGAAACATGTGCATATGGACGGTGTTCTGTGGTCATAACTGGTTTCTAGCGAGGTGGTTCTGGCATTACAGCGGTTGGCCTCAACTGCCTGTTGGCGGGGCGGGCTGATGCTAGTGCTCCTGGCGATGGCGCGCTGTGCTGTTGTGTGTGGTGTGGACACGACGAAGGCGGGCAACATGCTGTCTGGGGAAAGATGTGATCTGAGGAATGTGTTATGTGGGCGGTGCAAAGTTCAATTCATCAGGTGCATGTGCAGACATAGTAAGTTAAAAGACAGAAGGATGATGTTCATTGGAGATGCATGTCACGAGTTGCATTCGATCCTGATATCGATGGCGAGGTGCGACTCAAGGCTTCAGATGCGCCGTTGAAAGTTCACCACCAACTGACTCCATCACAGCGTTTGCAAGCCATGATCTTCCATCGTCAAAAGCACACCAAGTTTGTGAGAGACATGATCTCTGCGGGTTTGTTTCCTTTGACAGCAGACGAAGAGACTTTGCATCGAACAGTAGAAGAACAGAGGAAAAAAGTGGCTCGTCCTCGGCGAACCCACGTGAAGAACAGATGAGGTTAAAAGAGAAAACACCTATGATCACCCAGACGCTACTGGACGCACAGCGTGCCGCCATGACCAAGGATGAAATTGGCCTCAACCGCTTGTGGGCGGGGCGGGCTGCCACGGATGCTGGCGGAAATGACGCAATGGAGCCAGCTGCAGACAGCGATTCCAAGGGTCCAGAAGCAGAATGGCGAACCCTTAGCAAGCCATCTGCGGCAATGGCTCTGAAGGTGGCTGCATTTGAGAAGTCTTCCTCAGGATTTAAGTTGGCTCCGGAGCAATTGTCTGCTTGCAGATGGTTTGCTGAAGCAATGGATGTTGCATTGCAGGAAGAAGAGAACCAGACGCCCTTGCGAAACCGCACGCAGCATGCTTGTCTTTTGATTGGCGCGGGCGGCACTGGAAAGACTACTATCATTTTAGAACTCATGCTGGATGTTTTTTGTCATTTTTTTCCGGCCAGACCTGGAGAAGAAGGGCGATACATGATTTCCACCTTTACTTTTGTCAGGCCGCACAGTTACAAACTTATAT
>DF240893.1:0-96938 GCA_000507305.1 Breviolum minutum Mf 1.05b.01 | reverse complement strand
AATCCCCTATATACCCTAAACAACCAGGTGTTTATCACGGTGTATGAAATAATCCCCCCATATAACATGGGTAGGTTTGTTATCCCCATATAACTGGGTAGTATAATCTCCCATATAACCCATATATTGGAAACGCAAAATAAAAAATCCCCATATGTAAGCCCATGTAATCCTTTAATGGTGGTATAATCCCCACATACAAGATGGGGCCCCCTAACTTTACCATAAGCGGATGTATCCCTAGTTATACCCATTTACAAACATGATTAAATAGGGTTTGCTGGGGTTGTAACTACCATATAACTAGGTGGGCCCCCTTCCTTGTATAACCCAACGGAAAACCCCAACCCCCCGGTGTTTCCAGGCACCTGTAAGGCCACTTGTTCAGCCTGACGTGCCACCTTCCGGGCATCCCAATCTTTGGCCTTTCGGCGAAGTCGCAGAGATGGGTTGGTTATGTCTGCTTCGTGGAGGTCGATTCGATGGGGATGGGGATGGGCTCCCAGTTACTGGGCCCCTCCCTGAAACTAACAGCTAACAGCAACAGCACCTGAAAATGAAGCCCTGAAAGTTTGGAGATTCCGAACTTGGAAACCCATGCATTTTTAGGTGCTATGTTCGTTTTAGGGAGGGTATATCATAGGATCCATGGGATTGGTATATTTACCTACATTTCCATGGTGGGATTTTTATGGTAAATGTAGGTAGGTAAATATGTCTCAACTGAACAAACTACTGTTGATGGTTCAGAAATCCCAAGGCCAACATCCTGACATGGATGTATGAAACCCTGTACCTCTAGTAAACTAACATGGCAATCGAAAATGGACCCTTTTGAAGATGTATCTCCTATTCTAAATGGAGGATTTCAAGTGTTAGTTCACCAGAGGGTAAATGATGGGATATTTACCATATCAACTGGTGATCGCCGGATTTCTGAACCATCAACAGTATCAGGGTATAATTGGATGTACCCCGATCCCAACGTGGGCCCCCCTATGGGAAATCCCTATAGAATCGCCCTTTTTTTGCGTGGGCATTTATAGGTTATAATCCCCAAGAATCCCTAGAGAACACAATAAATACCATGGGTACACTGCTACGGGTACGCCCAATTGTCCCTTGACACTATCTACTACCCGCCCTGTGACTATCTACTACCCCTCTACACACCCACCATGAATGAGTTGTCCTGTATTTCCTCTTGCCCGGGATGTTTTTCCCACAAAAATGAAAAAACTGCTTTTTGGATGTCTGCAAAGGAAGATGTCTTTAACTTCAATCACCCATAAGAAAAAAAAACATAAAAACCTATATATATATATAGAACACCCACCACCTGAGTTTGTTTCCGCGGGTTGTGGGTGTGCAAAATCTTATCATAATTCCTTATGGGTGAAACGTTGAAATTGGGGTTGACTTCATCAATCTTGTGGGGCCGCTGCGCGAGCTCCAAAATGATAAGAAGAGATGATTTTTTGCAAGCAATCTGGCTGAATATTTGGTCCACGATCCATGAATTTGGAGTGAAGTAATGATACAATCGACATTAACCCATGATCGCATGCTATAATTTGGAAGTTCAAAATTTTACAGGTTGAATTGTTGAACCAGTATAATCGCTATGTGTAGTGACATCTGGTAAGTGTACCAAACCCAGTGCAAAATCTGATGGTGGATCATTTCTGCCATCAACACTCATGACCCTTGAACACACTTCCACAATTGTTTGGAGCCTTGTCATAGTTCCTGCGCTTGGTATTTTGAGAGTATGATGAATGTGTTTTTTAGATACCAAAAACAGCTCTAAATTTTCACCTCCCTATCACCAGCGATGGCATTTCCTTCGTGAAGATGTGATTTTTTCACCCAAAGAAGAACCTCTTTCATTTAAAAGTGTTCTTCGCCTCGGTCCAGAGTGTATTATTTTGCATATATTAGAACCCAAATGACCCTTGTTTTGATTGGAAAAGGCCTTGTTTTGAGGGGTTGACCTTCAAAAATAGAGGCCATTTAGGTTCTAGGTATTATATATATATATATATATGCCAGAGGATCCATGTATGGTATATTTACCTGCATTTGGTTGATTTTTATAGTAAAGTAGGTAAATATACCTTACATGGATCCTATGGGTATCTATAGTTGCATGTATATAATGTTTATCACGCATGATATATTACTACGTATTATGTACATGTCACATATTGGACTGTACTACGATAAACATGATATGTTACAATTTGGTATAAATATCTATCATCAACATATCAGATATATCACCAACATATCACGTCCTACATACTAGTAGCTAAAATCACCTCACTGAAATATCAACATCCAAGTCATCTCAACTCCCCTTTTTGTTGTCCCATCCTACCTGCCAACCCGACTTCCCTTTGGAAAGCCGCTGGTGTTTTTAACGGGCCCCACCCGACTTTGGGGTCATGGGGTCATGGGGTCATGAAATCTCCCCTTCAAGGCACCTTGTTTCTTTTTTTTTTGGAAGCCAACAAGTTCAAAATATGCAACAAATCTAGTTGAAAAAAAACACTATAGTATATATATATATGATTAAATATAATTATATATATACGTAAATCAATTTGGGATGGGTCCAACAATCATCAAGTATCGAATCTATTATCATCTATCATATCAAATCAAAGTTTAATATATCTTCATAAGGTTACTTGATATCTGATATATGTTCATAAGGTTACCTGTTTATATATACTAAATCAACTATATATACTGCAAGGATTTTATATCCATTATAAAATCGTACCTTTTTTAGACAAGGGGCACCTATCCGACCAATTTGCTGGACTTACAGCAAAAGGGCTTGGATCTACGTATTTTCATCCGGGTGGTGACGTGTGGGGAAGTAGTTGGCCCAACGCTTTTTGGCAATGATTTGTTTTTTTAACCATCTCAACTTAGCAGAAAAAATATATAACTTGGAAAGCTGTGTTTTTTTTACATGTCCCATTCATCCTAACATGCCATCGAGACCTGTTGAAGGGGAGGCCAAGCCTGCAACACTCGACATTCCCCTACGTCTCAGGCGGCCGTGGGAACCGGCAGCCCTTCGCCCGGCGCTGTTTCGGGAGCATCCTCGACCTTGGTAACAAGTCAAATTGGATCATTTTCTGATCATTTTCCCAGAAAACTTTCCCAAATGTTCAGGGTCAAAGGGAACAAAAATCATTGAAACAACTTCAATAGATTCCTAGGAATAGTGGATCTGAATGGATTAGATGATTAGAATGTGATATCAATTTGATATCCACTTTGATGGTGCCACAGGGGTTACACATCCACTCTTTCAAGTCGAAAGAGTGTCTCACGACTCCGACTCCATTTTTTGGGGGGCCACAAAAACCAGGTCCCTTGAGAGGCACAGGTCGCTTTGAAACCATGAAAAAAATGTTTTAAAAAACGTGTGGAGCCTGGGGTTCCATATAGAAATGGCAATTTCATACAGGAAAATTCCTGCAATATACAGGAAGCCCCCTCCGCACCAAGAGTGACACACCCAAGGCATCCCTTACATCAATCAATTAGGTTTTGCTCCAAGCGTATTCCAGGAAGGTGCCACAGGTGATTTAGCGCTGATGTCCACCAATTTTTGTTGGGGATTCCCAAGAACATGACCAACTTCATATGGATTAGCATCAGTTTGTTTGAGCAACATCCGTTGTTTTTTGTTAAAAAGCAAATTCATCAACTTCCCACAACATCATTTAAAAAAAGCTGGACCAAAAGTTCAAAAGCCATCGTGCATTTACAACAAACTTCATAAAGTCCATCAGATCCTCAAAACACCCACGCAAAAAAAAACACTTCACGCTTGAGTTGCTTCTTTCAGCTCATCAAACTGTTTAAGGCTTCCCTCCAAAAACAGATGACGGACGGCTGCTGCTTCGGTCAAGAGTTTGGGTTGAGTCAACATTCGGAAAAACACCTCGACCAATTCGCCAGGAACCCAACATTCTTCCACAAAGCTAGGTCCCTGGCACTCTAAATAAAATACCCCCCAACAACAAAACCCACGAAAACTGTACAAAAACGAACGAGAGCTTCCAGCTGTAGAGTTGGACGGAACTCTAAATGCTGGACGTCCGGAAATTTCCCTCGCAACTTGAGGCCCATCAAAACCACCTTTGGGCTTCGATGGAAAACTCTCTGACTTTCAAGACATCGACATATTCACATGGATCCTTGGTTCCAGATTTGATATAAATCACATTAAATCACCATCTCTCATGACTCTAATGTCACAATTAGAGTCATCTAAGTGGTCTTTTCAACATGTCGAAGCACCTGATCCAAAATCACGACATCTGTGCCACGCAGGCACAGTTCTGCCATGGTTTTCCTCCAATTCATCGGCTTGCTAGTCTTTCACTCCGCCGTGGCTGACCTGCCCCGAAGCCGGACAGAAAAAAAAACATTAACCGATGCGTGTTGTATTCTATAGTTGTCCTGGTTTTCTGAGACAAAGAATCATGGAAAAAATTGGCAATCTTATCGTTTCTAATGGATGGGTAGTCGTCAACCGTTTGGGGCGCGTTTTTGATCAAAAATTCAAGGCTGCCAAAGCTGAAAACTTCGCCCCAAAATGCGAAGTTTGAAGCGAGCACATCTTTTTTCGGATTGAAGAAATTCGGCTAACCAGTTGAGATTGGTACAGTAGTTATCCCTTTATTTACAGATTTATACATCCCAGATGGTTGTTTGGGATTTCAGCCATCAACAGTAGTGAACCAATTGAGATAGATTTGTTCTCAAAACCTAATGCTAAAGTTCAACTGGCTTTTCTGGATTTCATCCATCAACCAGTGTCACACAAAGTTGCGCCCCTCTTATGAAGCTGCTACTCGAAAGCATCTTACACTCCCTGAAACTAACGTAGCACCTGAAAATAGACCCTCTGGAAAAGGAGATTCCTATTGGAAACCACCATTTTCAGGTGCCATGTTAGTTTCAGGGAGGGTAACATCTCTTCATCGCAGCCTGGCAAAATCTTGGAACCTTCCTGGCCGCCGGAAGAAACCGCCACCCGCAGACGCTTCAGCGGTCGGTCCTGCCGAGGACCGGAACATCAACGTTTTGCGATGAAAAATCCCATCATGTTTAGATATGGGTGTTTCCAAGAATAGGGGTGTTTCCCCCAAAATGGATGGTGAAAATAATGGAAAACCCTGTCAAAATGGATGATTTGGGGGGAAAACCCACTATTTTTGGAAACACCCATATAGAAGCATGGTGGGGTGGTGTCATTGCCAAGGGATGTCTGATTACCGAAAGGCAAGTCCAACAAGGTTCCCTAAACTGAAGGATTTCTAATGATTTCTATATTCATTTCATGAACGGCTCGCAGGATCGTTCAACTACGTGTGTTCCCTAGAGCCTCGGAAATTTAAACCCGGGACTTCCATCTTTTCAAATGGCAAACGGTGATTCCTGGAATCAGATGGATGGAATCAGATTATATCTAAAGGTTCCGTCCTTTTAAAAAGATATAGGATCTATTATATATTATCTATAATGTTCTTTTACATATTATCTATTTAAATTATAGGACACCGTCTTTTCAAATAAAAAATCATATGCCACCTCTCCATCCTCCCCCAAAAGTGAACAATTTCAATCAAAACCACTCACAACAAAATTATAAGGTATATATCTATACAATATGGGCCCCTATCAGTTATAAATGGACTAATAACTAAGTAGGGTTATTGCACCCCAGTTACCCATTTATTTTCGGTTACCTGTATAGTTATAACCCCATTTCACCCCATTTATCACTGGTTTTCTGGGTCCCCCCTTTCGATTCGGGAAAGCCTCAAGTTTCTCCCGCAATTTTGTCGGATACCTGACCTCTGGATCGCCAACCTACAGTGGTTTTGAAAGGTATCAAAGCAGGTCGGAGGTCTACCAAAAAAATGGGCCACTGGTTGTTTAATGACGGGATCCTTATAGTGTCATAGGAAACCGTAGGTGTCAAAGCTAGTTGGTTTTGTTTCAACCCATCTTTCCATTGAATCCTGGTTGACTAATAGGGATCCTTATCATGGCTTATGTTTATGAAATGATCCCCACATAACTGGGGTAGTATGATCCCCCTTTATGTATATATATATACCCTAAAACCACCAGGTTAGTATACCCTCCAGGGAACTAAGATATCCCACCTTGGATGGGATATCAAAATCATCCACTCAAAAGTATCAAAAAAAGGGAGGGCATACGTTAGGTTTTTTTTTCAAGGAGGTGATACTTCAACGGGTTCAGGGTAGGAATCTGAAGTCTTATCATGTACCTATGATGAGATTTGGGTGCCATGATGCTGAAAATGAGTCGATGTTAAATAAAGGATACCCAAACGAAAAAATGAAAAAAAAAAAACATGTTTTGAGTGGTGGTGGGAGGAGCATACACCTATATATGTACTGGCCATAACATATCTAAAACATACATCGTTTATTCTTTACAAGGCATGAAACTACGGCAACTTTCGGAAATTCATCATGAAGCGTTTCTCTCAGTTGCAGAGCTGAAGTGATTTGCCTTAAGATACCTTCACTTCCACGGCCTTTTGCAATGTCAGTGTTGGGACAGTTGGGGATGAAATCCTACCCAGTTATGTAGGCATGAATTTCCTTACATCCAAGGTGGGATATATCTTAGTCTTAGTTCCCTGGAGGGAATAAAAACCTGGTTGTTCAGGTTTTCTGCGAACAACTTGTTCAGAAAAACAAAAAACATCGGCCTCACACTAAACCGATACCGATACCCTTGTGCTATTCTCAACCGCTCTCATCTAGAGATGTCCAGCCAAATTCTACAACTCTAAAGCCTAAAGAACTCTAAATAAGACGATACATGATACAACTATGAGTTGTGACATGACATTCCTTTACCGACGTTGTTCTTCCAAAAGGATGCGTTATTTTTGAAGGTGTCATCTTTCCACATTGAATCATTGCAGATGTTCATTGCGAATCACCATAAAACAATTGTTGTAAGCAGGGCCCATGGGTCAAAGACCCTTACTGAATCCATTCCTCTTTTTTGTGATACTCCCCCGAAAAACTAACCTGTACCCTGAAATTCAATGGTTGGTTCAGATGTATTTCCTATTGAAATAGTCCCTTTTTTGGGGACATGTCAGATTTTCGGGGTTTGTAGATGGGCCCCATTTCTTTGGTGGAAAATCCATTCAACACCGTTTTCCCGCGCCTGGATCACAGCCGACTTGCTGGGCTTTGCTGTGCTTGCTTTGGCCTGGCTGGACATGATTGAAGTTCCAATCCTTATGGTAAGTCACAACAGCATGGGAGTTTTAAAAAAAAAAATCCCACCCCAACAAAATATGCCCCACCCAAAAAAAATCACCAAAATATGCCAATGACTTGGTGCCTTGGTGGTGTTTTTTCGAAAATTTTCCGGTGTCTGATATTGACGTCGCAACTGCCCGAGAAAAACCCTCAAACTTGGAGTATTTCACACATTGGGATCGACGACGGAAGTTCATGACATTCGGCCTTGGCAACCTGAAAAATCAGATATTTCCACTAGTCAATGGTTGTTTCTAGTTCCCTTAATAGGTGGTAGGTGATGTATATATATATTTTTTTATACGTATATATAATAATATACAATATATAATCCCCCAATTTTGGCAATATATACCACTTATATACCACTTATATAGCCTTCTGCGGGATTATATGCTACCTACTACCTGTTAAGGGAACCAGAAACAACCATTGAACTAGTAGTGGCCACGTGTCCAAAACGCCAAAATAAATTTGAACATCTACCTGCCTGCCATCCCCCAATCAATTGAATATCAAGGGAGAACTTCTGAATATTCCAAAAAACATCAAAAAACCATTAAAAAAAGGGTTTGTTTCGCATATTATGATTGGATACAAGATACAACAGATTACACAAAATTTTGGGGGAAACCCAGTTTCAAGCTATGTAAACCTCCCAAAACCCAACCGCCCAAATTTATTGGTGGGCAAACTGCCATGCACATAGGCTACCCTCCAGGGAACTACAAACAATCCCAGCTTGGGAAAAGGGAAAGTGGCAGCTGATGGGGGATATGTTGGTTTCCAGGAGGGTATATCAAGGTCCATTTGAAATATTGTTTAAAAAGAACTCATGAACCAAACCCTTGAACCGAATCGCCAAAAAAAACGTACAACAAAAATCGCAGCAGCCAGGAATCCGCGAAAAAATCCCACCAAATTACCCACGGCTGCCAGGGCATCCGAACCTGAACCTCGCGCAATTCCAAGCGCGCCGCTTTGGCCACTGCTAAGGCGCTGGCTACGGGGCCAGCTGCAGCAACAGCTGCCTGGAGAGGGGCACTTGTCGGCACTTGGGCCCCTCCATGGAAACAATCAGACATCCCCACCTAACAAGCAAGTTCGGAAAATCATCCACTCTTTTTTTTGTTAATTTGTTGGCAAACTATCCAACTATACTAAACTTTTGGGGAGTGAAATCAAATGAGCGTTCATCCTGATTGCTTAGTGGCATATTGTCATATTGTGGTTAGGGAGTTTGGATTGCCCATAGCTCCAGAAAAGAAAAATATGTGATACCTAGCCTATGATGAAATCCAAAGCATTTTGCAATGTCGGTTGAGGTTTTCCCCGACAAACCACATCTCGAATCTTCTCGGATGTATTTGATGACTACTTGGTGCTGCAAAGTAGGGAGGTGTCGATTCCTAAATCATTTAAGTAGTTCTGAGTTGAGACTTGTGACCCATCGAAGTGAAACATGTTCCAAAGATTGAATCCGCCCATTGGCTAGACACATTCTCTACCATCTTTGGCACCTCTGTCGATTCTACCCACCAAATTTCAGAAAAAAATCCTATCTAAATCCGCTGCTAAATTCATGTCACCATGACGAAAAGGGCAAGCCCAAAAATAAATGAACCCGATCTAACGATGGTTCCACCAATCCCCAGGTATTCCTTCGGTGCCTGGTTTTCCTTCGGTGCTGACTTCCCTTGGATAAGCACAGCTCCTGCGGGAGCAACCGCTCCCGTGGCTGCGGCCTGATGGATGGGGGATGGATGGCGGATGCAATTTTTTTCAGGCCAACAACGTGAAGGTAAAAATTGGTGCCAGAACATTTGATGCCTGAAGATGGTGTCTTTCATTCTTGAAAAGTGCTAACAATGATTGCCCAAACGTGGCACCTGTGAAGCTGAAAACCAATTCGAATTTGGGCTTCACAGGTGCCCACACGGTTTTTTTGTGGTGAATGCAAATGGTTGCCAAAGTCCCAAAAGATATTTCACCAACAGGAAACTAAGATTTCCCTTAACTACCTGAAAATGAGGTGTGTGAGGTCACACCGCCATCCTTTCCGTCGACTCTGCCAGCCTCTGGAGCTCTTGACACCCTTGCCGCTTCGCTTGCTGGCTTCGAACTGGACACCTGCAGTTTGAGTGGTGCTAAAACTGATGTGGGACATAGGTTTCTCTTCCAACAACTTGAGAAAGTACACAGTTTCACCATCTTGAATCAATCCCATTGGGTTCAATGTTACTGAAATGTACCTGTTCAGAAACATATATGAAACCAACTGTGTCTAGATATATCTATAATATCCATATACTAATAAATACTAAGAAAATGTACATGGTTCATGTGGGACTGATTTGGGCAGTTCCATGTCAATCCGTCCCTTCTGTCGACTCTGCNACTAAGAAAATGTACATGGTTCATGTGGGACTGATTTGGGCAGTTCCATGTCAATCCGTCCCTTCTGTCGACTCTGCCAGCCTCTGGAGCTCTTGACACCCTTGCCGCTTCGCTTGCTGGCTTCGAACTGGACACCTGCAGTTCGAGTGGTGCTAAAACTGATGTGGGACATAGGTTTCTCTTCCAACAACTTGGGAAAGATTGTGAAAGTACACAGTTTCACCATCGTGAATCAATCCCATTTGGTTCAATGTCACTGAAATGTACCCGTTCAGAAACATATATGAATTGAAATTTGTCTAGATATCTCTAATCTATATTTTATTAATATACAGTATGGTAAAAAAAAAGAGATATTTAAGTCCATTCAAAATTGAATGAAACCTTACCAACCCACCCCTAAGTAAGTCGCGATCGAGCTATTAGATATTTAGGGGTCCGTGACTCAGTGGGTCCCTTCAGTTGGAAATTTCTTGGATTGATTAAGTATACTAATAAAATATACCCTCCCTGAAACTAACATAGCACCTGAAAATGAACCCCTGGAAAAGGAGATTCCTATTGGAAACCATCATTTTTAGGTGCTATGTTAGTTTCAGGGAGGGTACGTGTCTCATGTGGGACTGACTTGAAAACCCCAATCCGATAGGTGTCCGTGAGTTCCTTCCTATAGTCTGATCAAGCTCGACGGCCGTCGAGATGCCTGAGCTCTGGCTGATGTGGGAGTGGCCTGGCAACGAAGGCGTTTTCCGGTCAGGTTGAACGAACCAAACCGCAGTTGGGGAAAGTCCTATACCAAAGTCGATACTCAAATATGATGATAGGATGATATACTGATATAATACAAGTTTTCTTTTAACAACTATACACGAGTTGAAAATAACGCAACTCATTTTTTCGCCATATTATGGATGAGCTTCCTGTTGTTCATAAATCTGTATCTAGTAACGGATTGGGTAAACATTGACTTGGATCCTTAGGAGTTGGGTCCTTCAAGTTACATCAACTTTTGGGAAACAAACATGTTGCATCAAGTTACACCACTTGATTCAAGGTTACTGAATTCTACTCCTTAAGAAAAATACAAAACCCAAAGATACCCAAAGTACACTCCAAAGTAATTACATAGATTAGATATCATTAATGATAATCATTATATATATATATATATTGAAAAAAATATCTTGAGAAAAACTTAAGAATATAACACACATGGCACATGTGAGAGGGTTGTTCCATCCTCTCCGTTGACTCTGCAACTAGTAGCCTCGCGAGCTCTTGACACATTTGCCGCTTCGTTTGCTGGCTTCGAACGCGACGCCTGCAGAAACTTGGGAAAGTACGCAGCTTCACCCAGGTGTAAACATGTCTTGAATTGTAGTTCAACAATTGTTACCGATTGGACCCCCCTCCAAATCCGTTGTCCGTTTTTTTTTTTGCGTCGCATCGAAACGCCTCAGCGGATCCTGCGAGAATCTCGGATGCTCTTGGAGCTCTGGCTGGTGTTGGAGCTGCCTGCGGGAAGGTTTCCATGATGGGAAATCGTAGGGTTTCCTTCCATTTTTTCTTTGGGGGGGGGGGGGGTTTTTAACGTACCCATGTTTCGGGGGATTCATTATATACATATATATATATATTAATATACTGTATATATTATATATATCATATATAACATTAAACCTACATGTTCGAAGGTTTTGGGGTCCTTACAGGCATGGAAAAAACCAGATTCTTCAAGGTGTTGATTCCCCAAATGGAGGGGTAGTTAGGTTTTGAAAAGGTCACTTGTGGGTCCTAACGAGGTCACTTTGAAGAACCTGGTAAAGGTTGTTTCGATTAGATGCCTCTAAATTCTAAGTCATACATGAAAAATGGTGGTTTCACCAGACAACCATTTTAAAGTGGATGTTTCGGCAATGGAATATCCTCATTCATAGGAAATACTTCTTCAAAGGGTCTATTTTCCATTGCTATCTTGATTTACCAGAGTGTAATTCATATTTAAGTTTGTGCTGGAGTGGAGATGCATTGTTTTTAGCAGCACACTCCCAAGAAAGTAAGGTCTTCATAGCGGGCTTCTAATCGTTGTCATTACAATTCTCGCAGGGGTGGCCCTTGGGTCGGAGCAGAAAGCTGAGGCGTTCACCGAACCTTTGATTTACCACAATTCTCAATCACATCCTGTTTGCTTGCAACAGAAATTTTTGGGGGAGCAAGTCTAACATCCCAACAGATGCAGAGGGTTTTGTGCTTATTTGCAGTGGACAATAATCTATGAAATTGGTGCAAAATGCCTCAAGATACCCAATTGCGATATTTCTGCCATGTTTTGAATGTCTTCGAAGCAGGATCCAAAATGCACCTGACATCTTTTTTCAAGGGTTGAGGGGGGAAGTGACGCTGAACACGACGACGTAAATGACTGCCACCACGACGACGACAACGACAACGACAACGACAACGACAACGACAACCACAACCACAACCACAACCACAACAACAACAACAACAACAACAACAACAATCAAAGTGTGGAATATAATAATAATAACAATAATAATGCTAAAAATAATAATGATGATGATAATGATAGTGATAATAATGACAATCATGATAGTGGTAGCAGTAGTAATAGTTGATAATAGTACACCGCCTGACAAAAACACTTACCTGCAAAGCAACAAACATGAAACAACATACAATAATAAGAACAAAAAATAGAACAAAATGAACTAGAAACACCAAACATATCAAACAAGTAAAACAAGTAATCATTTATATCACAACCTGGCTCCAAATGAATCACCACATCTGCAAAAAAAAATAACAGCTCGCCCCTGAAAAATGATGGTTGGAAGGAAGACGATCCTTTCCTTTTGGGGCCCTGTATTTTTGCAAGGGCTACACTCCCTGAAACCAACATAGCACTTGCCAGGAAGCTACCCCCAAATGGAAACTAATCTTCCAACCATCCATTTTCAGGTGCTATGTTAGTTTCAAGGAGGGTATGTTAAACTTCCAGGGGGTATATATCAGACTTTCCCTACTCAGCTACTCGTCTCACCTGCACAGCTGCTTTACGGTCGGTCGTCTCTTCAGTGACCTTCGCCTGCGGATGCAACGCGACCAGTTCCTTGAGTTTCTGGAATATTTCACCAAAATCAGTAAAAATCATGATTAATTCAACCAATGGTAAATTGGTGGTTTGGATATTTGGGATCCTCTTATGACAGGGATTGTTACTTAGGGGTACCCTCAGAATCCCAAACCATCAACCCAAACCACCCATTTACCATTGGTTGAATTAAATACCACATATGACAATATAAAATAATCTATGAAACAAAATCTCAACATTACCCCTTTCAGCGGTCGTCTCCCAAACCGATTTGTTAGGTCGGCTATTGTCCACGCACCTTGCGCCGTTCTTGCTCCGCTCGCTCTTCGGCCTCCAATTTGGCGATCTGCTCTTTCCTTGGGAACATTTCCCCCGAGGCGAAAAGGGGGGGATGTTTTTGTAGGTATTTTTTTGAAGTTTATCCCATCTTAATCTCTCGGTTTCCTTATCAAGCAGGTTAAACCTAGGTGTATTTTTGAAGTTTCAACAGGAAACACAAAAGAAAACAAATATGTTTTTTTCCGAAGCGGCTGGGTTGGCTGGGTTGTGGATCCATGAAATTGAAATTTGAAAGTCAAATTTTTAAGCGGCCGATATATAGATGACATTACGATCGTATTTGATGCAAACCAAATCAGACTGAACACATGCACGCCTACACAATGTCATCAAATCGTGGTTCAGCGAGGAGGCCAACACATGAAAGATTGAGGTCAACCAACAATCAGAGATATGGATTTTGAATGTTGAAACACATTTTTCTTCAAACAACAAGACAGAATCCACGAACCCGAATGCACCAACGCAAGCTACGTCAGCATGCGTGATTGCAACTACACAGAACAGAATCGCACATGATGTGAAGCGATATTTTTGTCATATGAGTAAAGACCGTTTACAAGTTGTTTTCGCCGCTGCTCAGCAGGAAAAAAACACACATGTCCGCCCAACGGTGCCAACACCAAATCGACAAAAGCACCTTCCTGAAGTGCAATTCACCTTCACAGTACGAAACCAACATCACGTGCTCCACAAGATATCATCAATCATGGAACACGCCTCCCTGATCCCTTCGTCTGTTGTGCCAATGATCGAATTGTTTTTGAGCGTGGCTTCAAGTGAGAACACAACTCCCCATGCATTTACTTCACTCGAAAAAACTCCTGCTTTGGGGCCAGTCCTATCGATCAGCCAGCCCAACTTAGAGAGCAAGACAGATGGCGTTGGGGTAAGCACAAAATCATCGAAGTAACAATGGAAGCATTGCGGCCACTCCGTTTCTCAAGCTCAAGTGAATTCAGTCCAGCAAGGCCAAATAACAGTTGCTGAAGAACATGACGAATCATTGAATAAATCATCCAAGCAAGGGAATGCCAAATGCTGCCAAGACACCTGCCTTGCTGCAACAGGAAAAAGCTCGTTCTTTTGATCTGAAGGTGGCGAAGCTTCTTGCCTGCACCAGCCTCCACCGCTGCCTCATCATCACCTCCCAACTGGAACCCAACCTGACAGAGCTTTCCCCTCGCCCAGGCAACATCTTCTTCCTGAGAGGATTAAAAGAAAAAGGAAGTGCGTAAAACTGGGAGAATAGTATCAAAGTCATCTGAGAGGCGAAGCCTTCCCCAGCTTTGAACTTGTCCTGCTGGTGCTCCATCAAGACATTGCGACATCCCTGCTTTCGTCGCTCTGATTGGCTTAAGTTTGGGCATTGGGCGTTTCTTGCCAAACGCATTCTGCCACTCACCAATGACAAAAACTCGCCCTCTGTTGTGAGCCAGTCAAAAGTCAAACGAGTTGACCGCGAAGGCCTTCATCTCATGAGGCTTATATTTGCTGTTTCCTCCAAGCCTGGCATTTTTATTTTTCACAAACTGCTGGAAATGAGCCTGCCAGCGCGGTGTCATTGAAGAGCTAATCATGTTCATTTTAAGCTGAAAAAATTACTTAATGTTGGGCCTGCCACGAAAAACCGACCCGCTAATTTAGAAATGCTTCTAAAGTACTGCCACGCAAAACGCAAACGCAACCTCCACGCATGTCACAAAACGCAACAACCATGCATTTTGCAATGACATCGAACTCGAGCACGTCATCCTGATCACATTTTGAGCGTCGCCCAACGGGGAGGCTTAGCGCCCTCACTGCGAACATCTGCGAACGCTTGCGGTCGCTCGAGCAACGCTGGGCGAACACGACTCCAACCTGCAGACCTCCAGACGACCAAACGAGAACCCTTCGCCCTTCGCTACGCATTCGGGAAAAGGAGATTGCAAATGAAGTTTCACTGCCAGGTTGGTTGGTTTGCTCCTTTTCAGTTTGTTTAAAAAATTTCTGCCTTTCCTGAATCGGTACTCTCTCCAGATCCCCTCCAAATGCCATGGGGGCGTCGTATATTCGATGTGGCAGCCCATAGTGAAGGATACACCACCCAAAGGAAGGTTGGTAGATCCTTCACACAAGATAGGCCCCGGCACCAGTTAGAAATAGGATTATATAAATTATATAATATATATATATAACCCCTACTAAGATTCTAAATGGATATGAAAATTGGTTTCTGTGGGGGTTATAACCCCATCTATAACTGGCAGGGGCCCGATCTGCATCGATTCGCTGGATTCATGAGATCAAATTCAGGTTCCTTCGGCTTTTGATATGTTCACATCTTGTTGGGCCCATCATAAAATCAAAAAAAAACAGGTTTGCACAGAAACTTTCAAGAGGTCTCCTTTAAAAAAATCTGCAGAAAGGAAATGTTGTGGAAAAACACCATTCTTCCACTTCATCTCTTTTGGGGATCCTTACATCTTTCAACAAAAAAAAGACTCCCGGATCTCAAGCCCGAAAAACATCGTGAAAACTCGCCTCCTCTTGTCCAGGTGGGTAGCTTTAATAACTCCTTGGATGCCATCAACAAAATCTCATCCTTCACGCCTTCAGTGCCTCCAACATGGCGATTTTCGCAACAGAATTCGATGGCTTTTTCCAACCCCCCCCCCTGCCATGGATTGTGATTTTTTTGGTGGTTCACCACAAACTTTGATAGGGGAGGTGGATTTGGATGACCTTTGCATGAAAATGATTCCGATCCATTTTGAAAGAACAAACACAAAACCTCCGTACAATGCCGTTTTACGACTTGCCGCAACACGTTTCAAGACCCAAGATTGTTGGAGAGCCAAGGCTTGGGAATGTGTCCAAAAACTTCCCCGAATGTGACAGTGTTCTATTGGATGAAATGAGACCGTAAGTTCCTCAGATCAAATTCATCAAATAAACTTGATTGAAATAAAATAAGGAGTCAACAATAAAAATTAGAAGATCTTGCCAGATACTGTATCGTGTTTCAAAGGTCTCTTGCATCTTTGATCTCTTCCTTTACATTGTATAATGATGTATAATGTATACAGCATATACAGTAAACATACATACATGGGTGGTGGTCAAAATGTTGGTTCATGAGTTCGGCGGCATTACCCCATTTACATCCATTTACATCCAGGGGCCCGCTTCATAAGTATCTTGTGGGACGTGGGCACTCTTGTGGGTATACAGTTTTGGAAGGCAAAAAAAAAGGGATGCTCAACACACAACTAGTTGATGGTTTCAACCCATTTGAAAAATATTAGTCCAGTTGGAAATCATCCCCAAGTAGGGGTGAAAAAAAAATGAAACCACCACCTAGACAAGTGATGCTCACTATTCTCGCCCTGATCGCCTGGATGATGGGACCAAGTGCTCAAGTCATCCTCAAGCACATCGTCCTCCTGGAGAAAACAAGCACCCGGCACAAGCAACTAAGCAATGCAAGATGATCATACCACACTCCACACCCATGTTTAGAGGAGATCCTAAGAGAAACATCTAGTATATTGAGTTTGTGATGATTGATGATCTCAAAGATGTTGATGATGTGAATGACATTGATGATGGTGCTTTCATGATGTTGATGATTGTTGATGAATTGAATGACAAACTTACAATCTTGTTTTAAACTGCTAATAGTTGTGTTTCTTTCTTGAAAGACCAGCATATGGAAGGGATTTCTTTTGCTATGTTCCTATCAAGTGAGTGTGTCATGAACTCAACGAATCCCATGCCTCATCTGGCCACAAAAAAAAACGGGTGCCTTACTTTCCATTGAATCCTGGTTATTTAATAGGGATCCTTAAAATGGTGTATCAAAATAATCCCCATATAATTAACTGGGTAGGATTTAATCCCCTATATATATATATATACACACTAAACAACCTGGGGGCCCTTTTTTCATTGCTCAGATTTTTCTTCGGAAAACTGCTACTCCTGTGGCACTGTGCTGTTGGTACATCGCTGGCAATTCAGCATGTCGTGGGTCGCACAGGCAGTCTTCTCCGAGAAGGTGAAGAGATCCTGCCACTGTTTCAGCATAGGTTGTGATGGGTGGAAACGAAACGAGAATGATCCAAAAAAAAACAGGAAGTGCACGAAAAGACATATATAGAACATAAACTGCATATATGACTCTACAACCCATAGCATTCTATTCTGTTTTCTTAACAGTTGAATCGAACAATGAAACCATTTGAATCCATGGCCTAGCTTGCTTGTTTTATAGACCGACTCTCCGTCATGTTCTCGACTTGTGGTTTTTTGGGGTATGAACTGCCTAGGTTCGAAATCCACTCCATGGAAATCCACGTTCAACGAGATGGGGAACATCGCTATGATCCAAGAAATCTCCAACAGGACCCACTGAACGGACCCCTAAACCTGAGTATCTAATAGCTCTAGCAACTTACTTAGGGGTCCGTTGGTAAGGTCCCATTCAGTTTTTGATGGATATGAAGAATTCCACAAATTTGGGTCCATCTTCTTTCATTTTCAACAAAAAACAAGGGAAACTGCCCCACTAAGATGTGGTCCGACATGTTGTCTTCAGAATTTTCTGGTGGAATTATGGTAGATACTCCTTCTCCAACACCGTCATGGTTCAGTGGAAAATGGCCTAGTGTTTGAAAGGAAACTACTATTGGAGATATACCCATCTTTTTCACTGAACCATGATTCTTGGGGGAAGGGTACCTTCCAATAATTACCAACCCGTGTGACTAACCAATGAGACATACCCCGGTAAGGTTGCCTTGACTAAATCTGAAGCCAAACTCTCGGTCATCTGCGCTTCATCTTCTCCTCGAGCCCCATGCAGTTGGCGCAGCAAGTTATGATTCGGATAGATGGGTGTTTCCAAAAATAGGGGTACCCCAAAATGGATGGTGAAAATAATGGAAAACCCTATTAAAATGGATGATTTGGGGTACCACTATTTTTCGAAACATCCAGATGACTTCAACTGTTGATCCCTAGCACTGAACGGACACATCTCCCACCGTTCACGGGAAGTTCGGAAAATCATCGACTCAAAAGTCCCAATATGTTCATTCCCTGGAGGGTAATCCCAGGAAGTTCAAAGACATCCTACTTTTTCCCCTTGGTAGCAGGGAATTTCTGTACTTGGATCATCCTAAAGACCAGCCACTTTGTTTGGTCTTAGGGTCTCGAATTTTCAGGCTTACTTCATAATAATGCACTTGTTGTACCTGATACAAGAGCTGAAATCAGGCCTACTAGTAGCCTAGTATCACCAGTTGGTGGTTGAACAACCCAGTTAAAAGATATGCTCCTCCAAATGGGTTCATCTTCCCCAAATAAGGGTGAACATAAAAAATATTTGAAGTTTCACCACCTAGCTCACGAAGTCCGGTGTGTTTTTTTCAGAACTATTCCACATCTTGGGTTGTTTTTGGGATTTCCCATAACTGGAAATGATAGGAAAATGTGTAAAACATCTCAATTATTGTACTGGATAGCCTATCCTGGGTGTCAAATTCATCATATTTTATCAACCTGGCGGCAAAAACAATATCCGGCACAGGTTTGGCACAGGGACATTCCTCGAAATGAACGTTCCCGCTTTGGGGTCCCACGTGACGTTCATATAGTTTTCACACAAAATCTGCTGAGTCTGGTTGATTCTGGTTGATTACCTACTTATACCAATCCATAACTTTACATGTTCTCTCTTCTCCACGTGGACTCAAAGAATAGGTTCATCAAAGCTTGACTTCAAAAAAAACACACTTCATCAGCTCCAAATGGGCTGAAAGTTCACCGGAAAACCCCAACCACCGAAACCACCATGAAACCACCCCGGGTTTCAACCACCTGTTTCAGTGACCATCATGGTGCTTAGGCCATCCTAGCGGGCAAGTGACGGTTGTGACCCTGATATCTTCCCTCAATTTGGAGATGAGAAACAAAAAGAAATTGTGAAACTACCCCCAAGAAGTTGCGAATCAAAAATGCGGCAAAAAAAAAGGTTCCAAGGCTCCCTTTTTTCAGACATCAAAATATGAGAAAGTCCACTCACCGGGATGACCATGGTACATGTGGTGAATGTATGTTTCTATGGTGATCCTGTCCGCGCTCCCTGCCTATATTACCAGTAGGGCTACAAACCTGCTTTGCTGTATGTAGTCAATGGACGGGGCCGTCCTCATACTTACTTAGGGTTCAAAGACCAGTGTGGAGAGGCAATCCTTTATATATTTGATTTGGAATTTGGGCGTTTCGACTGCCATTTGGATTTGGGTTTTTTTCACTGTTGTTAGGATCCATATTACTCATCTCGTGACGACTTGATGGGATTTTTGTGAGTTCACCCTGTCGATGTCCATGGTCGACCGGTCCACCCGTGGTCCCATGGAGTCCTTACAAATCTGCCGTTGGTAGACCTTCTCATCGATGGTGCCGGTCGTGAAGAGCCTTTCGTGGACGAGTCCCAAGCGTTTATCACGACCGGATGAGTTTTGGTGGATTTTTTGGGGTGTGGGTTGTTTGGTGGGTGGATTTTCCGGCAAACTATAAATTACTAGATTCTAGAATTCCTAAACTTGAATGAAACTTGGGGATATATGACTTTAGGGGGTCTTCCCGGAAGAGTTTTGTTTGAAGATGTTGGTCAGATATGTCGGGAGATTCCAAGTTGATGGTCTGCTGAAGCCAGGTTTTGAGGGTTGTGTTCATCATCGGTGATCCCCTACTCTACCTTTACGCTGGAAATCAAAAAAAAACTTCTATATACAGGTAGTTGTCTTGAAGGGAGATCTTCCCGCCATCAACACACCCTTGCGATATGTTTCTTTAAAGGGGATTCCATGGGATTCCCAAGCTTTTTACGGGTGACAAAGAAGTCCCGAAGACTAACGAAGACAGGCTTGGGACTCCGGACAGAAATGAGTCCCGGGTTTTTCTGAAAAGTTCGGAATTTCCAAACTCTCAACGATTTGGGGGAAAACATTGCCAGGTGATTCAAGCCGTGACCTTCTCATCCCCTAGTTGGAGGTCACTTAACCATTGAAAAGGGTCACTTAACCATCCCAAAAAGGTCGCAAAGAATTGCCAGGTGGTTGGATTTTAAACCAACGGTTCCAATGTCATGTTTTTGTTTCAGAGATGTATCCCAAAGATGAAAAATTGGCCCACCTGTAGATGTAGCAAGGCTTCTTTTGTCCATCTCTCCATACTCGCGCCATTGCTTGCCTGTAAGCAAAGATATGGAAAAACCCATGACTTGAGGGGCGTAGAAAAGTTATGAATCCCCGAAAAAATGATTTTAAGTGATTTGGTGGGCCTACAATTTACTGTATAGAAATTGAACGGAAGATTGAGGCGCAGGCAAGCTGATCAGGAATCAAACATGTTTCATGGGATTATGTTGAACATTTGAGATGTGAATCTCTACGGAATAGTGGGAAAATGTCGTAAAATGAATCCAGAATTTTGTTGTAGTAGGGATGGTGTTCGGGCCATATTAGCCAATATGGCAATGGCTTTCGGGTAAAACAAGTTTGCCAGAACAGGGGTTTGACCCTGCGTGCTTTTTTAGTTGATTTCAAGAACGACAGCCTTCATCTCAGCAGGTGAATACAAGTCCAAAACAACAGCAAGCCTTGGGTGGTTGCTACAGATTTGTTCTTCAAAGTGATTGAGAACAAAATAGCGCAGTCCATTTCAACCACCACATGTGCAAATCGATGCAATTTTTCCCAAACAACCACTTGGGATGTATAAAAACCTGTAAATAATCGGAAGAGCTACCAACCTCAACTGGTGACCGCCGGATTTCTGAACCATCAACGGTATCATTCACTTCGAACCCAATCCCTGCCGTTTTTCCCATATCTTCGTTGCTATCACATGAGGTCATCACCATCTTTTGGGACCATTTTAGGGTTCGGAAGGGTTCACGTGACCGAAGCCCCTGGTGGAGACTATTCATCATATATCATCATATCTATGCATTTATAGCTATATAAAACCACATGTGTTTCAAACATGTGTTGATGTATTTAAAAAATTAGATCTTAAATAGATCTAACTCAACAATTATCAATTTCATCAAACAAAAATGTGTAGATCCACCACCCAACCCCCCGGCCTGTCGTTGGCTGGATTCCAATCAGGATCAAACATCACCAGACGATTTGCACCGATGAGATTGAGGCCACATCCACCCGCTTTCCTGGGCAAATTGATTGGCGATGTGAGAGTGAGAGGCATTTACGGCCTTAATACTGTTGATGGAAGAAATCCTGCACCAGTTGATAGGTAGTTTATCCCACTATTTACAGGGTTTTGTACATCTAGGGGAAACGTGGGAATGGGGGGGTACCCTTAGATTCCCATGAATGAGCTTCAGGTTTTCCTGGATCCCCCAAGAAAAACATGTTTTGATTGCCTGGTAGATGTTTGGGGATGGGGTTGGTTGGTGATTGGTTACCAAGCCATGTTTTCCAGAAAAAAATATATACAAATATCTGGGCAAATTATAATATTTCACCAACCTACATTTCCCTGAAATAAGGGGATTTCCCTTCCGTTCCTTAGCTACCTTTTGGGGTGAGGTCGTGTGAGGTCACTAGAATTTGATCAGAAATACGGTCATTTGTATGCCGGTGACTAGCACTGCTTGGGATACACATATATATATATATATATTATGTACACAACTTGCTGATTCTTATTTGATCAACTTCCATTTTCCAACATGTCAACATGTCAATATTTTTTGACTATTATGAGTCATGCGTTGGTATCTTGTAGCATGGATCAACAAGGTGGGCCCCAAGCCGATCGTTTCTTAACGGGGTGAAATAACTCCTATGTTCGTAGGGTGAAATAAGCCCAGTGCAACCCATGTATTTTCGGCCGTTTGTAGGGCCTCTACACAGGAAGTCCATTTATTTTTCTGGGAGTCCACCCGAAAATCAATTCCAAATCTTCACCGCGACCACCCGAGTCGTTGTTTTTTGACCCATGGATTTTTCAGACCACTTTGAGGCAAAAAAACAGATTCTACTGTCGATGGTTCAGCAAAAACATCGCCAAAACACCACCTTTTGAAACGTTGATGAATTTGTCGCCTTTTGCCAGAAAAAAATGGTAGTATATTCACGGATGAACTGTTTGCTGAATTGCTTTCAGATGTCTAAAACCATCAACACTATGAGAATCATTGACTTCAAAAATGCTCCCATCCAGCAACATGCTTCCTTCAAGAAGCAGTTCTGAAGTGGATTTAGAAAAAAAAACAACCCTTGGAAGTGAAAAAAACACCGGCCAACTATCCGTCCAACTCATTTTGAGTTGGGCCACCTATTCCTTCAATGGAAATCTGGACAAACTCAGCCTTTCCAAGCTAAAGCTACATTCCACTTCCACAGTGTTTCAAGATCACTTTCACGCCAACACTGCCAAGACGCGAGACAATGGAAAACAACACAACGGCCCCCGACCAAGCAAGAGTTTGTGATAAATATCCGTCGGCGTATTGAGCTACAAGATAAAGTACCAAGAGACTGCTCATAAAAAAACCACATGAGAGAGCGACCATGAGGTTCTTGAAGATTTCAATACACAGCGTCCTCCCTTTTGCCCGTGTCAACCTGCAAAACATGATCAGCAAATCCTTGACGCTTGGGAAAGCCAGCAACCACAACACCAAGCCTTCAATCAATAACTTCACAGAGGCATGCTCCCAAAAGGTCGGAGAAGAAAAGGGAGTGAAGGTCACAGAGAGATCCAGAAAGGTCCAGAAAAATGGCATCGTCACACTGAGAGTCCAGGTATATGTAAAGACCTTTTCATTCAAAACCACCATCAACATGTCCAAGACTTCCGAGCGTACTGCGTCTTCAAATGCTTCTTGACTCCCAAACCAAATCTTCACACATTCTTTCACCACCCGACGGTCACACAACAACGGGGCACCCGTGGCAGCGTCTAAATGATTCTGATCACAGCATGCACTTCTGGTGGCATCAAAGGAAATCGTCAACAATTGCTCTTTCATAATGTCCAGTTCTCTGAAGTAGCTCCGAAGCGTCAGAACCTGAAAGCCATTTTTGTCGCCATTTCAGAATCCCCAACAAAAGCTTCGACTTCAAACAAAATCTCCGGTTTTTAAGGTGACAAAATGCTGTTTGGAAACCAGAAAAACGACCAAAAATGGTATTTTTGATTCAGCATGCTTGATTTTTTTTTGGCATATCTACAGCACACCAATGGTATCTTGATACAAAATTCAGATTCAAAAGGTCTGAACTTAGACCTTTTACGGTCGCCAGTTATTATATAAGGGTGAATTATATAAATATATACATAAATCAACTGATTTCGGGGCGATTATTTACCCAGTTAGCCATTTAGCCATTTATTTTGGAGCCATTTTTTTCGGTTAGCCCCCTTTTTAAAAGCTCCATGAAAAATCACGGGGTTTTTGGAAGCACAACCTTGGACCTGATTTGAAAACAAGTCGAAACCAAGCAACTGTTGGATAGGCCACCACCAAACCACTCAGCAAGCCAGGAGCCATCACAAGTACGATACCAATGGTTGAATGGTGAAGCGAAACGGTTGTAAAAGGAAGCCCAACAACAAACGAAACGGTAAAAACTGCAATGGAAATGGGGCCCCAAAAAAGTGGTCTCACAATCAAGACTTGTTTTCCTGATGTCATCTTTTTGCTTTTCAAAAAGGCAGCAAGCTCAAAGAGACACCATAGCCTCTCCTTAGGTTTTGAGTTTCCAAATGTCAAAAAAATCAATGTTTTCCACCATGGATTTCTGTGTCCAAAAAAATAAAAAGTTCCTTCATCAAAAATTTCAGGACCGACATACCTTCTCTTGAAATCCAAGTCTCGGTCCAAGTTGGATCCCATAAAATCAACATTTCATCTGACTTCTTGAGAAATCCTGCCAAACTGAAGATTGCCTGAGCTTTTAATCTATCATCCTTTTGGCTTATGCAAAGTCGATCTAAGAAGACTTTTGTAGGAGATCTCCAAGATATCATTACCACAATGGTGACGACAAAGCCCGAGGGCAAACACCAAGGTGAAAATGGGACCCAGGGGCCCCATCCACGGTCAATGCCAGGGAGAATTCCAAAACAGAAGAGAATCGCCATCAAAGTAGCAGTCAAAAAGCCACAGAACAGTGCAGCGGGGCCATTGTAGAGGGTGAGGAGTGTTATGATTTTTTTCCAGTACCCTCCATGCCAAGAATGGCTCCAAAACGTCGAAATCTTGTGACTCTTGAAACTCTTGTGATAGAAATCACCATCACATCCCACACGTAAGGCTTTGGCAACATTTTGAAATGCAGAGAATGCACGGGTCACACGCAAGATTTCCGGATTGGTCACATCCATCTCTGCAATTTTCTTGGCAATCTGTGGAATAAACTCTTGGATTTGGATTTCCCCCCGCTCCGATTCCACAGGATCCACCTTAGTCAAAAACGGCCAACGTTTTTTTTTCTTAGCTTCCCACGGTAACAAAAAAAGGACAAAAACTGCACGCCAATGGTCTCATTAGGAATCTGTGGTTTTTTTTCAGAAAATAATAGGAAATCCAAACCAAAAAGAGTGTCTGAGGCTTCTCAGTGGATCGATCGCACACATCCCGAAACGGCTTCCCTTAAGAAAAGAAGGTGTGTTTACCCGGAAAGTTCAAGGCCTTTCATCCCAATTGTTTGATTTTTTGTTGTGAACTTTATCTTCAAGTCACAGCTTCAAAACCAGATGCCATACTATGTTGACTTGATTGACTTCTCCTTCCAGGGCTGTCATAATAGCGGGATTCATCATCTAGATCTCCACAAAAGTCAGACCCGCTGACGTGCAACTCGAACTCCGACGGAACCCGCGCCATGGAATTGCCGCGCGACGAGTCCGCTTGATCTTCATCCAAAATGATGACACAAAATGTGACACAGATCCAAGGCATTGACGTAAATCCATGGATGAACATTGGTTTTGGCATTGGGTTCAAAGTTTTGGATGGGAAAAATGTAGAAAAACGAAACATGTCGGTATATACTGAGACATAAAATGAAAACAAACAAATATGTACATACACACGTATGAATCCAATACCCAAATCAAAAACACGTGTTTCAGCAATTTCGTACCATGCAATAAATCATACATATAGGATGCTCCCCTCCCCAGTAATGGTGACCACAAGCATCATTTGTTGTTTTGTAGGTGATACCTTTTCGGTTTTACTGATTATATGAAAATATTTCCTGGTAAGGGGGACAATCCAATATATGTTTGTGTAAAAATACAGTTGCAATATATCATATCTGTATTTAGCGTAATCTTTGCCTAGCTACGAAGAGAGCAAGAACGCAAAGGCTTGCTCATTCTCCGGGCGGTTAAAATCTGTCACCTGATACAAGGCATCAACACAACGATGTCAATGATGGGTCCTACATTGTATTTTTTGAAAGCGTGAGGGCTGAAAATTTTCCGACCAGTAAGAGTTGCGGTGGAGGTCACTCGTTTCATTTTTGTGTGTGTGTGTGTTTTGTTCGAAAAGTTGTTTGTGTGTGTGTGTGCGTGTGTGTTTTGAAAGATCTCTTTTATAACATTGTTTATGGCTAGATACCCAGAAAGTCCAAGACATTAAACGGAAGCTGTCCCTTGTCTAAATATCCTTACTAGCCTTACCAAAAATCGAAAGACATGCTGCAGTCTTCAAACGGGAGGAGAGCACTCAATCCTTCTACAAGTCGTAAGGGTATGCAACTGGGAGGTATGTTGCAAACCAAAACATCTCTTGTTAGATTCCTTTATGGAAACAAGGTAGGTGACAACCATCCACTTGGCCCCTGTTCCATCCTGGTAGTAACATCTTTAGCAACAAGGATCAACTAACACCCCCTGACCAAAAAAAAACTGTTGAAACATCTGGCTAAATTCATCTGCCCATACATACTTCCAAACTGTTTGTACACCATCTTATAGTGAAGAAACGTTGGGGACCCACCCCATCACCCATGCCTTAGGCACCTCACTCTTTTGGTTGTTTCAACAAGGTACTAACTTCATGCGTTTTGTAATGGCCATCGTGCCATCCAAGCGATGTGTTGGCCAGTTGTTTTGTGCACCTGAATCAGGTCGTGCCAAAAAATGATGGTGGTTGTTTTGGGTGACCCATCCATTCAACAGTTGTGGGTCCAAACAATCGTTTCGGATTCTAGTCTTCACATCAACATTGGTCATTTTGGGGGATGAAACTGGTCTAACTAACCACCTTTTTGCAAACAATATCATAGTTGCAGCCATCCAAATCATCTCCACCATCTAGGGGCATTTAAAACATCACCAGTATAGTGGAAAAAACTGTAGCATGTCCTAAAATTGCTAGGCATTCTTCCCTGAGTTCTTCATGTTCCTTCCATAATTTTTCTCCTGGCCCCTTCACCCTTCCATCCCATCAACCACCATTTTTCAACGCCCAGGATTTTCAACGCCCAGGATCAAAGTCTTTCGATAAGATCAAGAGTTTGCGTCCAGTTGGAGATCAACACAATGCGATCCTGAAAAACGTGGCAGAAGTTTGGACGTCGTGTCTGCTTCTGGCCGTTGGACCCATGCTGTCTGCCGTCATTTCTCTTTGTCTACCTGGTTCGTTGAATGATCATAGAATCATAAATAGATACACCCGCCGAAACACTAACATGAATGGTTCACCTGAAAATGGGGGGACTTTTGGAAGAGGAGATTCCGGCTTTGGGAGTCATCATTTTCAGGTTCCATTTTTAATCTTCGGGGGAGTGTACCTCCCCATTTAACAGGACTCTAAACCCTCCCACGCCATTTCTACTTCAAATCATCCACTACACCTTCACAAAACACACCTCAACATCCTCAACACATAGACTCATCCATCCCACCCGTCCGACCATCCCGGACCTGACTTTACTTGGAGGATCATTCCAGTGAGGAAACAATGAGTAACCCCGATTTAAAAGCCATCGGGAAGGGGAACAACCCGAGTTGGGGGACTTCCTTACCATGGTTATTAGCCACGTATCCAAGTCATGGGGCCCGGTCCTCCATCCCAACCCCAAGTACCCCATCCCAACCCTCGAACCAAGCGACGCCATTTTTGGAGGCTTTGATGGAGGATAAGATCTGATGTACCAAGGCCAATTTCCCCGAAAGCTCCTCACGGAGCTTTCGAATCCAAGGTTTCATTCCAGCGTCATTGGAATAGATGGATCATATGTATGTATATATATATATGTATACGTACGTATATGTGCATTAAACTATTAGTTATCCTGTTTGAAAAACGGCTTCAGTGAAACAAGGTATTTGTGTGGTAAATTGCACAATGGTCCTCTAAACTAAAGGAAAAAAAAAAAAATAATATATATATATATATAAACTAACCTTAAGTAGGTCGTTCTTCACTGCTCATGCGTTTTGTTTTCTTGTTTCATAGCTCTGACCTTGAACAGCATAAGCGGCTTGGACCCTGACCTCTCGAACAGGCTTAGCACCACGCACACCACGATCCATGCGATCGATTTCTGCGAACATGGCCTTGATGAGTGGATTGGTAAAAACGACATTGGATCATGAGGGCTGTCAAATTTACACCACAAAGAATGCAGAAATTGAAAAATAAACACATCTCTTGACTGAAAAAGCTTGAATTGAATACCATTGCAAACAGGTCATTCGATGTGTAAATTCTCAATGGGATTCACACCTCGACAACGTAGCTGTCAAAGCTGACGACCCATTGCGTAGTCCAAATTCTGAATTAGTCAGTATATACAAAGTCTGAGAATGTATGTTATAAAAAGTGCATATATGCATATATTAACATATATATATATATTTATCATAACTAATATCATGATATTGATTGATAATGATTAATACCTATCCGAACTTGAGCTTCAAAAATCCAAATCTCCCCAGGTCCCTCCACTGTTTTTGTTGCATCAAGGCCGGCTGTGTACCCTATTGAAGCTGACCGGTGCATGAGTATAATTCGATATAATATGGGTGTTTCCTTAAATGGTGGTACCCCCAAAACACCCCAAAATGATCATTTTTAGTAGGAAAACCCACGGTTGTTGGGTACCACCATTTTAGGAAACCCCCATATACAGTAACGATACATGATAATGATACATCAATTGCTCAATTGTAACTGATATCACTGATATCTGATATCTGTTTGACATATATTTCATATCTTACAATAAATAGGAAATTTGACACCTCATTCTCTGTAAACACCGGACTACTGCACCATTGCGGTAGTAACCAAGTTGCCTGAGTTTCTTCATCATCAAAGCCAGCCTCGAAAAATAAATCTCAACAATCTTTAAAAGGATCTCCACCCCAACAACCCCCGCGATTCCATCAACGACCAATTAAAAACGTGTTTTTGTTGTTTGACCGGGACCCGTTAAATAGAAGGGTGTATGAAATTTCATGACCAAGCCCGTTACACCCTTCCAAGTACTGTATGATTGTCCAACAAGGACGAATGATCCACCCTTGGCAAAGGGGATCCTGTTGAACGGGAAATCGAAAAACCCAGGCAGTGAAAACGTCCCTGCAGTTTATCTGTGGAATGTTGCGAAAAGCCATGGTCATTAAGGGGTGATGTCATTTGTTGGTAATTAACCGTGATTTTTGGAATGCACCAAAAAGGGTTGCTAAAAATTCTAGGTGTTTCTCCTTTTCATTTCGGGGGACGGTATTGTCAAATTTCATGTCAGATTTCGGAGGTATTAAATCAAAAAATCCCACATCCCCGCCTCCAGTTTCTGTTGCGCCGAACGCACCAGGAAAGGATGATTTACCAAGCCTCCAAAGGGTTTCCAGTAGGGGGATAAACTCATCAACCCCCATTCCGCAGGGGTTTATATACCTATAAGGCTTTCCCATTAAAGGTGGTTACACCCTGGAAAATTCACATTTTGAACCCAAAGTCATGAAGGTTTGGTTCAGATGATTTTCAGGATTTCATTTCGGGGTGATTTGCATGTTCCAGCCGTTCGTTTTCGCGGGGGGTGTCCTTACTTTCCTTTCTGAGCCTCACTGGGGGTGGACAATGAGACATGCACTTTGAGGCAACCTTGCAGTTGTAAAGCTGGGCCCGGAAACCCATAGAATCCATGGGACGAACGGTATATTTACCTACTAATTGATCCCATAAAAATCAAACATTGTATGTAACCTAAATATACCATAATTATATAATTACATGGATCCGTCATCGGTTTAGGAGGGATAGTCAATGTTACGAAATACAACCAACAACTGTAAAACAAACTGTTGATTATGCTCCAAAATGCTCCAACTACCCTGTGAAGGCTCAATATTTCGGTATCATATAACCCGTTTAACCCCCCACAACCCAAAACCACAACAAAACCACTGGAGCAGAAGGGCCGGGGCTTGGAGCATCTTGCTGATGATCTTATCCAGCCTTGGAGCTTCTTGATGGTGCTCAATACCGATCGCGTCATTTTGCAGTTCTGATCTTCCAACAGCTTCCGCGCCACCTTTGTCCGCCCAGCACAGCTAAATGCGAAAAATTCATAAAAATTCAAGAAGCTCTGGAGAGAGGAAAAAAAAAAAACAATTTTTTTGCAGTTGAAAGTGGAGCCCTGTGTGAAATTTCTACCACCCCAATGGCTCTTTGTGAAGCATCCCTGCTTCTTCGAAAATGAAGCATGTTAGACAGTTGGAAAACAGACTTCTTTCTGCTTTCCCAACCAAAACAATAATGGAAAAGTCGCTCTTTGAAAGTCGAAGGTCTTAAACTGCAACTTGACACTTCTCTCATAAAAATGCCTCCTTTTTTCTTTGAACCACCCTCCAACATCAAACTGAGGGGCATTGGACTTGAGAAAGCTCCGGTAGAGGCGTCGTTGGAAGTCTGTAGGCATCACGAATCTCAGGCGGGTTTTCAGCATGAGATGACAGCCATCCGGATATGATGGCTATGATGGCTATATATACAGCTCCCTGGAAGCATTTTGAACGCAAAGTCATTGAAGGTTTGGTCCAGATGGATTTTCAGGATTTCACTTGAGTGATTTTTAGGATCCATGTTAATTTTTCGGGGTGTAGCCTTCAGATGGCATTTTTCATGTAAAAAGGCAGAAAAATGTGTCTGGGAAGGGTTTTTGCTGCTATGGAGTTTCTTACAGCAATTTTTAGGGTCACTCACTCTTCCCATTTTACCATAATGTTTTTCTTAAAGCAAACAAACTCCCATTTTGCCAATTTTTGCCTGGCAACATACGCAATCTTCCCTGCCCCTAACAAAATCAACTTCTCCTCCATCCCTCCACACAAAAAAACATTAGGGAAGCCATGTACAGTGACACCATGCACCCAAGCAACACGTTGAAGATCTGTTTGGGCGGCAAAAAACGTGCATTCAGGCGATTTGTCCGACGCAAGATGAATTGGTCCGTGACATGAGAGACCTCTGCCAGCATCTCCTGGTGGGGCCGTTCAGGCGGCGTTTTGGATGAATGATTTGATCTTCGCTCCCAGCTGCTCCCCTCCCCAAAAAAAAATGCAAAGTGTCAAAAAACAAGCCGGATGTTTTTCCCAAACGGCCGAGCCCCGCCTCAGCCTTTGCACGTTCCTCTGCTGTGGCGGTGGGTTCTCGCCCTTTCAGGATGGGATTGGCAAACTTCTTCCTGAACTCGTGCAGAGCACCAAAGACGCCTGGCAAGGAGACCAGTCTTCGTTAGTTAAGAAACCCTGGAAAACAAACGGCCGGAAACCAAAAATTGGTGAGTTGGAGGTGTTTTTCCTTTTCCAAGGGGATTTTACAGGTTCCAGGTGTAAGGAAAAGGCGTGCTTGAAGCAAACAAAGTCGGGTAGCTGCGCTTTTCAGGAATGAGATACAGTTAACAAATTACAAATTGTTGACTCTCTTCCATGCTGCATACACGTCCCCAAGATTTCTTGCAAATCTTGACATCTTCCAACTCAAAAAGGGTCAAAAAGAACTTTAATTCCAAAAAAACATGACATGTAGTGGTAATTATCCCCAACATCAACAACAAAATCTTGAGTTTCTTTTCCCCCAAATCTCGATCCGCCTGGATTTGCTAGGCTCACAAGTGTGAAGAACTCTTCTAAGCCTTGGTGCGTTCGAAGGGGAGAAGGGATGACCGCTATGGTATCCCACACAAAACACCATAACAGGTGTAAGTGCTGTTGTTGTCGTTGTTGTTGTTGTTGTTGTTGCAAAGTTGTTGTTGTTGTTGTTGTTGTTGTTGTTGTTGTTGTTGTTGTTGTTGTTGTTGTTGTTGTTGTTGTTGTTGTTGTTGTTCTTTGCTGTTGTTCTTTGCTGTTGTTCTTTGTTGTTGTTCTTTGTTGTTCTTGCAAGGGTCCATCGTGTTCCGCATGACATTCCTGCGAACGAGACACTGTTTTGAATTGGTGTGCCGGAAATCAACAGCCGACGCTTCGCAGGCAGTGCTGAGATACATCTCGTGGTGGCCGCCTGGCACCACGCGTTCAACCGACTGTGACACGACACCAACCGTGAAACACCCAAGCTGTTTCGGAAAAGAAGACAAGATGTGAGAAACAACCCATGATTTTGTGTGAAGGTTTACGGAAGAAGCTTCAATCTTTAGCAAATCTCCCGTGGCCAAAGTAAAAAGCCCATTGCAACGGGCTTTTACCCACCAGTAAGCAGGAAGACTCAAGGGTGGTCACAAAAGGTCGCTTTTCTCGCAATCTGCTTACACATTTGATTTGAACCTTTGTCAAACTTGGTTTTGAGATCAGTCAGTTCCTTGTGCAATTTCACCCTGCCAGCACAAATGAGCAACTCCTGTCAGGCTTTCAGAAAAAAACAACTCCCCGATTTTTCATACCAGCTGTCCCCCTTATGGCCATTGCTATCCCGTTATCCTCAAATTTTGAATTTTGCTGGAAGGTGATATGACAAAACATATCTTGGATGAACGTTCACAAAAAGCACCGTTGAATCCGGAAACCTGGGCCATAAAGAAAAAGTTGAATTTTCCTAAGTGACAAAGTATCACCTGCGTCTTTGAATCCCCAGCTTTAAAAAAAAAGAAAGAACTCCTTGTGTCACAAAGTCGGACCAAAAACTCCCCTCTCAAATCCTAGGGATAATCCCATGGAATCCCATGGGACACTTCTCAGGGTGATCCTTTTTTTTTCAGGATCCTTAGAATAGAATCCTGACGATAACATATAATAACCATGTGGACAGTCCCATCACGCGAAAACTTCAGGATCCATATCATGGATTTTCAGGATCCTGTTGAATCCTTTGGATAATTATACGAATCATTCTACTGTTGATGAACGAAATCCTGCACCACCTGGGAGATATAAAACCTCGTAAATAAAGGGATAAACTGGTGCAGGATTTCTTCCATCAAAAGTATGGATGCTCCCGTACCTTGATAATCCGATTGGAGCAGGTCATATCACCCGTGCCAGTGATCCCCCCAAGATTTCTGGCACCTCGTCGTTCTTCAACTTGTGCGCTTCATCACAAACCACCAAATCAATGCCTGCATCTTCTACCTGATCGAAATGCAATAAATTGTCGGGAAAGAGATGAATAAAATCATGTATTGCATATAAAACCAATGGAAGTAGTCTTTGATGAGCTGGGACTATAGTCGTTGTATCAAATGGCAACATCATCGTCATCATCGTCATCATCGTCATCATCGTCATCATCATCATCATCATCATCATCATCATCATCATCATCATCAATTCACCATTATTAGTCCATTTAGAATCCATGTTATCCTTCCAAAATGGATCAAGCTGAGTAAAACTATTATTGTAACTATAGCAATTCACGTGGCAATTCAACCTATCTTGAACCGCTTGAGCATATTCTTCCGGGGAAAAAAAAATCAAGGCCGACCTACGGCTCCTGAAATCCCCCCCCAACCGGGTCCCACCTCACGCGCATGATTCCGGAAGGTCTCGTAGGAAGCAATCAGCACCTCATCGCGTCGACCAATTGGTTGTGACTTGGTGTCATCATGGCAAAGTCCTATGACGGATTCCCATGGGACGAACGGTATATTTACCTACATTTATTTACCATAAAAACCCAACCATTTCATTGTAGGAAAAATATACCATCCTCCCATGGATCCGTAATGGGTAAGTTGAATCTAGTGGATGTTTTTTTTCGAAACCTTTAAAAAAAATCATGTCCAAGGCACACGAGACTCGCGATCATATTTGAAGGAACCAAAGGTTCCAGCCACTTGTGCCTCAACCAACTAAACGTGTGACCCGTTTTGATGGGATGCTGTGTCATGTCAAGGATGACTTGTTTTTGGAACGCTGCTTTTTGCATGATGACTTTTCCGGGATGTATGACTGTATGACTTCTGTTGTTCATTTATTTACAGTTTAAAAAAACATCGATACATACTAAATATTGGATGCTTCGTTCGGTGTTCGACAGCTCCAACGACTAACCAGTTTCTCATCATCAAATCCAAGAACTCCAAAGATGACAACTGTCAACTGTCAAGTCCATTGACCCATCGGAAGAAAAAAAACAACACATCCTGAGTTGAACTATGATTTTTTTCCACCAATCGCATTGTATAGCCACACAATTCTGAAGACAGAAACAATATACATATCTAATTATGTATATATACAGTAAATATATATGATAGATACGTATTTTCTATATATTTCTATATACATAGATGTATGTATCTATATTTATACTGCATATATTGTACAAATATATATTTTGTTTTTGCTACCTCAGCATCCAACCGCCCCCATGGCGCCTGCCCTGTGACGGCACAGGCCTTGTCCCAGAAAACATGTCCCGGTTCGAATCGCGTTGGAAAAGAAGCGATAGTTGTAGGGATTTCTGTTTAGGGATTTCTATGATATCATATAATTTATGAAAATTACAGTAAAAATAATAGTAGAAAAGAACAGCAATTGTAGATTTGCTGTAATCATATTTAAGTTTGCACAGTTTTGCTTGTTAATTGTATGGTTTGCCACACGATGATGTACGGCTATATACATCATCACAATGTTATTCTATATACAGTACATAGCTGCTGTACAAGTAATCATGATGCAAAAATCCATGCATGTTTATCCAATGGAAACCCCCAGGTGGCTTATCTCGCCAAGAAGCATGGTATTTGCATTTCCCATGAAGCCACTTGTCCAATTCCTCAGCAACAAAATTGGCAAACCCAAAATTATTTCGGACACTTGAAACCACCCAGCTCGTGGTCTCTTATGCTTTGGAGATACAGGCAAAAACCATCAAGAAAAGCGCAACGGAAGTGAGGCTTAATCTTTTGGGGGGAAACGCCTTCTCGAACCGCCTGTAGGCAATGTCTCCACTCGACTGCTTGCGACGAAACATATCTAGGGTGCTTTATGGCTGTGCCTCAAAATGAACCCCAAAAAACGTGAAATGATGAAATGTATAGAAATGTTTGCTTCTAAAAGAAAACTAAGAGATCCTAGGGCAATCCGAATTTGGGTCGCCATCTCGCATAGCATATGACTCCAAAAAATCCTCATCTTTGCCTGGTTTTCATACAATGTCCGTTTGGTTTGATATCATTGGATATCGAACCTTCTTATGTCAGCTTACCACATCGTAACTACATCCACGGCAAATCTCGGCGAAATCTCACCCTGGTTGCAGCTTGAGCCTCACCAGCCCAGTTCTTCACCAACGAAGCTGGGCATAGGACCAAGGCCTTTCTACAACAAGCACGGCCATAGGGTCCACCCTGCCGCAGTGACAAGCTCACTCACCATGGAGTTGATGGATTTTTGATGATTTTTTGCTGAGGATTTTTTCGTTGAGGTTAGCCGCCTTACAAAGGAGCAATGAAAAATTTGAGAGCAAAGGACATGACATGAGAGGAAACATACCGAGCAAGTACACTCAGACTCAGATGAAACCGGAGTCGCCTTAAAATGAGGTGAAGGTTGCTGTTTTGTTACAAAGGATAATATATAGATGTTTTTTTTTCCGGGAATAGATGAACTGGGAATTGGGCCACCAAAAGGTCGTGTTTCCCAAAAAAAAACAGAAATCGCCCAGGTTTGGGCGACAAAATGTATGGTCATATCTGATCCTTGATTTATGAAACTCATAAGCATGAAGCCTTTTTGAATGAAACTCCGCGAATTTCTGCTGGGGGTACTTTTTTTTAACACACCCGTCCTGCGTCAAGAGGGTCCAAATCGCCACCACAGACCTCTGTGGAATCACGGGTGGCTGTTGTGATATCCTTATATGGGGAATATGTGGGAGGCAAATGACATGTCTTAAATTTTCTTAAAATGGATACAATGACATGACATGGCAATCCAAAAGTCGCCAGATCAATGGTTTAGATGAATTGGAATGTTGGCTGCGATTGGTAGCCGAATTTTTTATCCACAAGAACTTCTCATAGAACCACCAAGAAAGCTCAGACTGTAGCTGGTTGGTGGTTTCAACCCATTTGAACAATATCTGTAAAATTGGATCATTTCCCCAAATAATAGGGATGAAAATAAAAAATATTTCAAACCACCACCCAGGTAGTAACCACTGATTGCTCCAGAAACAGTCTCCCTGTTCCAAATGTCTTTCTTCAACCTTTGGAATCCTGGAAAAATTCAACCCTGGACTCCATCCGAAAGATCTCCACAAGACACACAACCCAAAAAACCACGGAAACCCCCCCGGTGTTTTCTTTTTTTTTAACGAAACCCAACCAGGTTGCTGCAATGTCTTTCCCAAGCCCATGTCATCTGCTAGGATGCAGCCGTAACCGTTGAAATCTTTGAGACCCATCAAGCAATCAAAGAGAAATTGCACCTGCAGGAACAGCTCAATGGTTGTTTCTGGTTCCCTTACTAGGTGGTAGGTTCCATATAATCCCCCAATTGGCAGTATATACCACTTATATACCATTGAACAGCTGTGATTTTGAGGATTCTGGGGTTCTTTATCTCCTCATTTAGTAGGAAAATATCGAAAATATGAATCATCCCTGGCAACCGTGATCGCTCCCCTAATATATGACAGGGTATGGACAGTTTCAGAAGCTGTCTATGAGCTGAAGCTTCAATTGCCTTCGTGTTTGATGACCAGTTGGTGGTTGAACCAACCCATTTGACAAAAGTATTCGTCAAACTGGTAATCTTAAAAAAGGGGTGCACATGTAAAAAAAATACAGTATTGGAAACCACCACCCTTAATGAGGTGGTATTTGTTGATGTTACAAACTGTAAGTTGCACGAAGCCGATTTTTCTCTAAGCCCCCAAATTGTGCAGTTGGGCGGTCACCCTCTTCCTGCAATGGCAATTCATCCTTCTTTTTCCAGGGTAACCTTCCCCCAAAATCAGCAAGAAAAAACAGCCAGAGGGGGCTTGCCATTCATCCTGTCTTGTCATTAATCTACAATTTACACCCAGACACTCCAATTCGTTGGTGTTCACGAAGTTTGCAAGAAACGTCATAATCCACAACCACTTCCTGCACATCAAGGTTGGATAGAACTGAGCCACGAAACAAACAAAATACATAATAGGTTACTTGTTACATCTTACTGGCTGGTTCATGACAGGATCCTTATTTCATGACCTTTTTGTAAACTCTATCATAAATTTGTTTGTCTAGTCCTCGTACAAATAAAGAGTGTTTTCTTCACTGCTCAACTGAATGCCACTTGTACCAGGCCGATGCTATCAATGTCTATCTATTGGAAACTTCAAGTTGAGGGAAAGCTGCAAATGATGGACCAACAATAGTGACCACAACCAGAAAAACAAGACAAGAATGGTGATGTTGCAATTGAATTTCAAAAAAAAAAAACAACGAAATTTGATGAAATGTCTGTGCAACAAAATGATTCATGATTGTGATGTGTACAAATTATGGGTCAACGATGGCCTAACGAGTCAACCTTCCGTTACCTTGTACACGAACAAAGCAAGTTGGAAAAGAAACGCAACGTTTCAAAGGTCAGTTCGTCATGGATTTTCCATGCAGTCTTTGGTATACCAAAAAGAAAATTGAGTCGCAGTCGAAAAATTTCGTGCTATTCCTATTGCACTGGTTGGTTCATTGGGTTTCTCATAATATACAATTCCGTTGTTCCCTTCCCCCAAAAAAAAACAATCATCAACCACAAGATGGGCCCCTTTAACCGTTATAAACCCTATAAGCAGGGTTGTAACCCCACCAGACCCATCTATTTTTTGGCCATTAAAAAGGGTCCCCATAACTCACCCAATTTGTAACTGTAACTGCTTAGCCTGCAGGGGCCTTTACCTTAGCCAACCAACCGGGCCGCCTTGCGCTTCTCCGGGTCGTCGGCGGGAGGTGTCCAAAGAATCAGCTTATGTGAAGCGATCGTTGCTTCATCCACCACCTGGTGGCTGGGTTGGCGGAAGGATTGGGCCCCTACGATCGTTCTAAATGGGACGAAATGGGACCCCTCTAAAAATGGCCCAAAATAACGGGCGATGTAACCGTTACTTGTAGGTGTTATAACCCCATTATACCCCATTTATTAACTGGTAGGAGGCCCACCTTGGATTTTTACCGGCTGTTTTTTTGAATACATCCCAAGAATAGCTGCATATATTTCAGCCATCAACGGCATGGTCGAGACTTGCACATGTTACACTCTCTTAGAAACAAAGACACTCATCCTCTCATTTTCCGCACCTTTCTGGGAAACAGCGGACAAGCACCTAACTTGAGCTGTCCAAAACAACAAACACCATTGGTATGAAATCCTATACTCCAAAAGCTTGATTCATGAACAAAGATGAACAAAGTCCTTAGAAAGACTTGGATTTCAAAAAAAAATCTGATGCAAAATCACAGTCAGCAAACTGGCTGGACTGTATTTTGGTTACCCTGTTTAACACCTCCACATAAAAAAAAACATTGAAAAAAAACAACAACAACAACAACAACAACAACAACAACAAAAAAAAAAAAAACCTACTGCAAAAAACCATCCTTTAAAACGGATTGGTTGTTGTCTTTTCTGGGTCGTTTCTGCTCCCCTTGCCGCTTTCACACGGTGTCACACCTCCATGGGTTTTTTTTCGTCCTCAACGAAACGCTTCACCATTGCAACGCTGCCATGATGGCAGTCTCGTGGTCGACTTCCTAAAGTCCTCCCAGGTTGGGGAGGAGGTCGCCATTTCATGTTGAGAAGCCCACCAAGTTCAAGCCTTACTTACATTGAATGTTGGTTCATTTTTGAGAAACACACAAAAAAGAAAAACTCTCTTACTTGAACCCATTGAAAGTCTGGTTCTTTGATGACGGAATCCGAAAAAGTAATGGTTTATCACGGTTTATCATAGTCCCTGTATGACTGGGTAGGATTTCATCCCCTACCCAACCAACCCGGTTTTTGTTCATTGCTCAGGTGCATAACCAGGAGTCGGTAAACTGGAGGAACGGATGAATGTATGGGGGTTTCCTAAAAATGGTGGGTTTCCCCAACAACCCCATGGGTTTTCCTACTAAAAATGATCAGCACTTGGGGTGTGAAAATGGGGGGTACCACCATTTAAGGAAACACCCGTATGAATATGTGATGTTGATTTCTTGGGATTAGAATGTCATTTTTGTTGGAAGGCGCTTGCCTTGCAAGTGAATTGGATGATCATGGATCATACAAAACGCATCCAAGTCTCAAGTATGAAAGTCAGTTTTGGGCTCACTTCTTTTCGGGCTACTTTTCTTGATTGCGGGCATACGAAACACACCAAGTCAACTGTTTGGTAGTCCAACAAGAATCTAACAACACAGGCTTCCACTCACCACGGCAAGGACTACAAACTATACTTACTTCTTGCTACGTTGCTCCTTGGCCCAAAAAAGCCGCAGCACCGCTAGGAGAGATGTCTACATGGCTCATTAAGAGAGGCAAAACACTGGTTTCTTCATCACCTCATGATTTTCATCATTTTCGGGGTCATCAACGACATCTCGACTTTAAACTTCCAATCCACAAGTTGACATTCCCAGCCTTTTACCGAGGCCTTCTAATGCTTGACCCCTAGGGCATTTGAAAGACTGCCAGATGATGGGCTTCTCATCTTGCGTCAACTGCAGCATTGGCATAATGGATTCCCTGGCAGGGCGAAAAAAAACATGGGGAAGTTGGTATAGGTGATGGGCAGCATGGAAAAAAACCCTGGTTCGGCTTCATTTTTTGCAGCATATGCAGCACTAGTTTGGTCCAACCAAAAACATGGTGTTCATCAATTTTCTCTATGCATTAATGCTTTGGTGTTTCTTTTGAGTGGAAGATTGGATTGATCTCCCAAGAGTTTCACGACTTTGCGCCGGTAACATTTGCAATCCAAAACCCCCTTAGCTATGAAGCAATTGGAAAGGCCCAGTCTTGGCGGGCATGGGGGAAATTTTTCCCATTTCCCATCCTCGCCTGATGATGTACATTCGTCCTTCGGGCCCTAGCTGCATGGGAGATTTCCCCCCAAGAGGGCATCTGTTCGGAGCTTCCACGAGCTCTCTTCCTCTCGATAAGACCATGGAGAAAGTGATGTTGTTCCACCACCACCACCACCACCACCACCACCACCACAACAACAACAACAACAACAACAACAACAACAACAACATGATGATGATGAACATGGTGGTCCTACTTCACTTATAATTTTCGCCAACCCAACTCCTTGAGGTCCAGGAGATCCTCGCTTTTTGGGTGCCATGACAGCACATCTGCAGGGTTTTCAGGCAATAAATATGCGTTTCAAATACCACCACATTGGATGTGACATGAATACGTATATATGTACGTATATAAAACATATAAGTCAAACTGAGTGTTTGTTCTTCGAAATCTCAAAGCTGAGTAAAACAGAATACAATCATATCAAGTCAAATGAAATCATGACTTTTTTGAAACTGTTTGAAACATTTTCAGTTTGGAATTTCCTGCCTAAGCTACTAGCCTCTACTATCACCTCCACATCAACTACTTTTCTATGTACCGTGTTGTCTGTTTGGAATCTTGAGCCGAAATAAAAACTCATCAAAACGGGCCAGCTTTTGGTAGATTATGGCTAATCAACCTCGCCCTAGCGTACCCCCACCCCAAAAAACAGATTGGATAGGCCTTGTTAAGGGAACCCAATGGTCAATAAGGGTTTGATAAGGCCTTATGTCTGGTGGGGGTACGTTAGCGGCGGGGGGGCGGGGGTTGGTTGACCGGTCATGAGTAGAGCCACCGTCACCCCCATCCGTTTTTTAACCAAAACGAAACACTGAGCTCCCCAGATATGTCCCTCGATATAGACAAATATATATAATTATATATATATATATACATATACATAATCATGTATTATATATATACATACATTCCTGCAACCTGTTTGTCCTCTATTATGATATGTTTTGGGGCTTCAACCCTCCAAAAAAAGGCCTTGAACAATCAAAACACGGGTCAAAACTGGGTTCCAGGTATATTTATATGTGTATATATATATATATATATTAACCTTGGGGATGTTGCCATATTTTCTCTATACATGTGGTCTTTTTTTGTGCCATTCTTTTGTGGAAGCAACTTCCACACACGACAGGGCTCCCAACTTGATTTTCCTCCAGGGAGTGCATGTGGTCCTTCCGAAACCAACAGCAACCGTTGGATGTTGGAGAACTTGGAGTTGCTGAAAGATGACGGGATACTGTAATACTTAACTTCATGGTGGCTATGAAATTATGATCCCTATGCAACTGGAAAGAAAAACTTCATCTCCCTATATACTTATATAGATGCGTTAAGGAAATATGATCCCCAAATAGTACTGAAACAATGGTGATGGTGAGTTCCGATGGTACAAAAATAACAAAATCGCAGAAAGAAACAAATCCAAGAAACATGTGCCAGGAGTTTGTTTTTGCAAAAAAACTTTGAGGAACAAAAAGTTGACAAAAGAAATCCGGTCTTTCGGATGCTCAGCCAGGATGGGGCGTATCCCTGCGATCTGTTTCACATCTGAAGGTCATGGTGGTCTTTCAAGCTGGGAATGCCAAGAAAATTCTCGACAAACAGAAGGTGCACAGAAAGGATGCCCTTTTTCGCCTAGAAATGTCACGTCAATCCATACTAGTCACGACTGCATCGTGGAAAAATGACAAAAACATCCCAAAATTCTCTATTCTCATATGTAACTATAGTTATAAGATACCTACCAAAACAATAAGGAGCCTCTACCAGCACCTTCCCGTCGGGATGCCGTCCAAAAAAAAACTAAGAAAAAAATGGTGAAAAACGACACCCTGTTTAACTGGAACCATGTAAGGCACCCAAACTGGACGGTCCAGGTATCTGCATATCATCCATACTATTATCATACACAACTCACCTAGGTTCTTCATCATCCCCAAAATCCAACTGCTTGGGGAACTCCCCGCCTTCAAGCGTCGCGTCATGCGGCCTTCAACACCCCAAATCCTGGGCAGCCCCCCAAGCGGTGCCATGCAAGGTCGTTTGGCTAATTGAGATCCGGAAATTTGGCTTGGAAATAGAAGTTGGAGTCCAAAAATCAGCCACCAAAAAATGGGATAATTAGATTTTTTTGGAAAAGAAGTGACGTCAACATAACAAAAAGCAAGCGAAAAGAAAAAGTAAAGTGTCACTGGGACGCTTTGGAAAATTAGGTCTTCCGACCCTTCAAAGGATTACACGTGCCTATTACACATGCCTTGGTTGAAGAAACTCATGGTGTTTGGACTGGAAGGCTGTCGCATCGAGTCCAATAGAAAGGATAATGATGAAACGGTTGGATGATTGGATGATTCCAAATCAATTACATACCAGCACCTTCCTTCCAAGGGGTGTCAATTTTTACCCTTAAGGGATGGTGAATTGACACCCTTTAGTTAGGAACCACTTAAAGCACGTGAAATGGAAGGTCCAGGTATGATCCGCATCATGGGGGTGTTTCAACAGGGGACCGGAGTGTTTCTTTCGTTGGTTTTTTGTTTTTCGCACTTTTCCTAACAATTTTGAAGGATCCCCATATGATAGACACCATCGTAAGGGTACTTTGATTTGGGTTACACCCAATGATCCCTTGAAAAACACGGTTCCAATTAAGTAATTATATGGATGTTTCCGAAAATAGTGGATTTTTCCCCCAAATCATCCCATTTTTCATCGGGTTTTCCATTATTTTCACCATCCATTTTGGGGGAAACTCCCCTATTTTTGGAAACACCCATATGTTGCAAGAAACAAAATTCTCCCAGTCCGCCAGCCCACCATCCGATGGACTCATGTCCCAACATTTGCAACTTGGTTTACCCATCGAAGATCAACAGAAAAGCTGTCAACCAGTTTTGCCTCGCAATGAAAAACGCCGGCGAAGTTGGAAAAACCGCTATTTAAACATGAACCCCCAAGAACAAAACATACATATCCCCCCCCCCAAAAAAAAAAAACATGGCCATGCCACTGAAGCTGTCCCTCGCTTGTGCAGCAACATACCTGGACGTTTTGGTCTTGCCAAGCTGAGATGAAGAAATTCATGCTGGAAACTTGGATGTGAACAACATCTGACAATGTGATGGGAAAAGTGTATAAGCTATCAACATTCATCAATCATCAATCCAATATTCACATCATTTTTGTTTGCAACTGGACCCTTTTGGACCGAGTTTTTGTTTCATGCTCACGAATCATCTACTGTACTGGTTCTTGTCAACCATCAAGGAACACAACCAAAATTTAAAAAACGCGCGTTGTCTTACCTCAGGACCTACCGCATCCAACAATCCAACCCATGGAAAAGTTCAGCCAAGAAAAACCGACGCTTTGTATGTTCAACCCAGGAAAAAAAAACGCCCAAAATGGGACCACAAACCATGGAATTTGCCTCAATTTCATGGCAGAAAAAACATGGCACCAAAACTCAAACATTGGTGCCAATGCTTTGATTTTATGATTTGTTTTTTTTGTAAACCCCAAGAAGGGTTTCAACTCTGGTAATTTCATATATTTTTGTAATGGACATCTTTTGCAACATTCCCAACACCAACTCCATCCGGAGCCTCAAGACCTCCAGGCGCCATCACTAGGCATGTCAAGGGTTCCCCCGTTTGAAAGCGCTGCAACTCCTGAATTTCCGCGACAACAACAAGGTCCGGGAGGAATAAAAAATGGAAAAAAACACTAAAAACACCAAAATGTGGAATGGAAAAACGCGGGTGTGTATATTGCGTAAACTGAGATAAAATCAAAAAATATCAAACAATTATTGGCATATACACAGCATACTGCAGTAGTTTTTGAAGAATTGCCCCAAATTGGCCCTGCCAACGCAAATCTCGAACGAATTCGCCATCTTCTGAAGAGAAATCGGTTTAGCGAATGCTGTGTGATGAATGTTCCCATGATGTTCCCATGTTTCCCATCTTTGCGGTTTTGGGTGCTGCTAAAAAATTTCATGTGCGGACCCAAACATGTCAGAAAGAAATGTCACCAAACATGCCTGCAAGCCGTGCCCGCCCAAACAATCCCAAGCAAAAAATACCAGGAACAGCCACCTTTCTCAAAGCAATGTTGAAGATTCGAATGCAACCATCTTCACAAGCAGTACCTCAGGGCCCGCCGCACATGTCATGCTCAACACGTACCATTGTCCCCGCCCTTTATCATCTCTCATACCAAAAAAAACATCGCAGTAAAGGTGATATGATACTTCCATCGGGAACACACAAGCTTGCAAAAATAACCACCTTTGGCCCCACTGGTTCGGAAGTGTACCGGCTCCAAGTTCAGGCGCGTCACAAATGCACTTGTTGCACTGCGTGAAGGTCACCGTCCGGATGAAATTCCTGAGACATTTCGGCATTTTGGAAGATCCAAAATCACAGGTGCCTCCATGGCGAAGTCCATGACCCTTCCCTGCTCCCTTTCTGGCACTAAGACACAACTTGAACCACACATTGTAGGTTTGCGACCGTGGGTTTAGACAAAGCAGCAAGGAATGTGCCCCAACACAGTTTGGTGGCAGTGGCGGCGATGAACGGCGGTGGCGGCGCCGCGGGCTGGGTGGGATAGGGCAGCAGTAGGCCTCGTGCTCATGAATCCCAACGCCTCGCAAGTTGGGAACATTTACAAACCTTGCCATTCTCCCACTTCTAACCTTGGCATTAGCTTTTGGTGATTCCTGTCACCCAGCAGCTTCATTTCGGCCTGGACTGGACTACCCACAAGCTTAGAAACTCTGAGCGCCCTTCGGCTTCCCGCGCAAAGAAAAGCTCGGCAATTCAGGCGGGTTTGAACATGTTTTTGATGGAATGACAGGGTTGCCAGGCGTTTTTTCTTTTGTTCCGTCTCATCTTCCATCAAAAAAACAGAATGCACCAAGGGCTGCACAGTTCCTGTAGTGATTTGCTCTTGTTAAAGAAGAGTGGCCGCAATATAGATGCGACAAAAGCCACTGCATTGTAAACACAGAGGTCAGAAACGAAACTACCCAACGAATCCTGACATCAGTAGCCTACACACCGGTTTGAGAAATTCAGAAAGTTCGACTCACTATGCAACACAAGAAGCAGTTCACCGACCCCAATGCCCTTTCCCCAAAAAAGGTTACTTACTTGTACATGAAGGGTCTCTACCGTATGGCCTGGATACCAAGCATGATGAAAGCGAAGGTACTTGACGGCTTCATGGTTATTGCAAGTAACGATGACTATGAAGTTGGATTCTGTTTGTGTCCACATGCAAGCTAACTAATTTGTTGATGTTTATGTTTCCATCGTCAGCCCCGGTGATAAAATCAAGGTGCCAAGGTGGTTTAAGAAGAAAAGTTGGCCGAAATTCTGGTGATCACAAGTTGCAACATGTGAAAACTTCCGGGAAAACAACAACCTTCACAGAAAAGTTTGACCCATGTTTCTCTATTGCGTCTTTGTATATAAGCTTTTTTCTGGCTTTTTCACAGAATTTCTCAAACGTCTCTACCTACGACGTACGTGATGACATTGTACCCTCCGAACTAATCCCTGGGCCCCAAAGGTACTTGTGAAAAAATTGTTTTTCCAATTTTCCCTATTAGAAATTGGTCAAGGTTCACCCCCCTGAAGTTGAACAACGGCTGGAAGCTGAAAAAATGGTGGGAAAAGTCCAAGGCGGTCCAATCGAGCTGGAAACGGGGTCAATTCAACAAGGATTTTGACCCAAATGGTTGGGTCGTTGGTCAAGACTTCCTTGATGGGAATGGGTGAAAAACCTTGTATACGGGTGCAAAAAAGCGCGTATGATTGGTTTCTGTCACGAGATTTTCATACCAAACTGAGGACATCTTCCCCATTTCGGGGGGAAACTTTGACCCCTTGACACCAAGTCAACCACGTCCACCCCGAATTTCGGTGCTATCGATCGAAAAGGCAAAACCGGAACTGGAGGAACTTCGGGAGCTTACCACACCACATTTACTCTCGGGTCATTGCCATGAAATTTTGAAGTCATCCAGTAATTGAAATGTTCGCAGCTAGTTAAAACCCATGTGATGATTGTGATGCCTTTCATTGAAAAAAAAGTGCAAGATGTTGAAAAACAAACACTGAAACCAGTATTTGTTGTCGCTCCTACAGTCTTCCGTGTTCATGGCTCTTGCCGCCTGGTCTTTCAGGAATGTTTTGAAGCGAGACTCGTTTTTTCACGGCGAATAAACCCTATAGCCAGCCTATAGCACAAGTTCAACGAACCGGTCAGTCAGCAAACCAACCTCAATAACAACTTCTTGCTAAAATGTGTTTTGGAACCTTGTGTTAGCTTCCACATCAAACTCTCTGGTGTGAAACTGATCAAACGGTGGTAGCTCATGAAAAATGGATGTGGAGTATACCCCCACGTTTGTCTCATGTCAAGTGCGAAACTAACTCGAGACTAGGCCTGGTTCCTGAATCCAATTGTGGAAATAGAAAAAAAATAACTTCAGATTGAGAATATTTCCAACCACTTGAGAGTGTCTAAAAAAAACATCAGGTATCCCCAAACAAGACTGTCTTCAGCTGAAAATTGAAAATAAAAGATGATGAAACACAAAATCCCAGCTTTGTTATCATCTAAATCCATCCACAAAATCTACCCAACAAACAAGGGTCTCGAATTCATCTTTAGAGGTCACGACTCACCCGACTTCACCACCTTTTTGGAGCGAGAATCGGATGCTTGAAGGTACAAACTTGATCAAAGATCCGGGTATCAAAGACACGAGCCTCCCTGAGAGTTGAGGACGTTTTGTAAATTGGGGGTGAGGTGAACAAAGGGGGCAATGTGCACCGGAGTCCCTACAGTAACAGAAGATGATGTAATATGTAATAGGTGTATATATATATACATGGAATGATATGTATTTATATCAAATAAAATGCTTATATAAACATATATGATATTTAAATTGATATAACGCCTAGAAATATTATATATATATATATTGTACATATATATATATATATTAATATGTATGTTTCCGGTTGCCAAGGAGTACTGCCCCTAAACAACCCTGTAGTTTTGGTGGATTCACTTGGGCTCTTTGTTTCCGCTCCCCATTTCGGATCAGGAAATGCCTGTCATCCTGTCATCAAACAGCTCCCCATATGAATCACTGCCCCAAACAATAAGCTAATAAGCAGTTCTCCGAAAAAGGAGATAGTCCCCAAACAGCCAAGTCTTCTCAAAAATTCAGGAAATTCAACAAAACAAACATTATTGAGTTCCCTTCCCCCCCAAAAAAAGAACAAAACAGCTGGTTCACCCGTTCCCATCACCTCGAAAATGAATGAAACCGAAAATCCTCTGCAATCAAACAATTCCAACTCTTGGGGTTCCTTTCGAACCGTCCCTTGCAAAGGATCCAACTCCTTCAGGGGGTGAGGTTGGATGCGGGTTTCCACACCAGCCACGCCAAGATACCCATCCAAGCAACCACTTCCCAAATATCCTTAGCTCTGCTGGCACTGTTTTTTCCCTAAGTGACCTTTCTTAGTTATGAAGCAGGCTGGAATCCACCTTCATAACTATCAATTGGTTTGAAAAAGTTGACCATCGTCTTATTAGGATTATAAAAATGTCACTAAAATTCCCTAGGTTTCTAACACTTCGCCCTTTGAAAAGTTGACAAAATCCCAAAAAAGGAAAGGGTCGTACGCCGACCATCCAGTTTTCGCTGCGAAAATGCGATCGTTTCAACCGCTAGCCGACTTCTGCCGCTGGGCCAGCTTCTGAGCAAGCCCTAAATATGGCTGGTAATAGCTACCTAGTTGGTGGTTGAACCACCCATTTGAAACCTTTGCGCAGTCGTCAAATTGGATCATGAATTTGCAAGGATCAGGCATGAAAATAAATTAATATTTGAAGTTTCACCACCCAGCTACAGTACTGAATATAAAGATTTACCAATCATTTTTCATGACCCAATTTTGTAGGAATTTCAGACCAACCAACAGAACCCAGACTTTTTCATTTGGATGCCTAATCCTCCGGCATCTGCTTCTGTTCACTTTTTGCTGTCTCAACTTCGTTTTCCGCGGGTGTTTCAAAGGTTGGTGTTTTTTTTTTGCTGGTGCAAAAAAATTTCACCAAAATCGCTCCCCCAGCCCTGTGATTCTGGGGCGATTTCTGGTGGTCACCGAATATCGCTCACTTCATCACTTCCCCAGCCCCCAGACATCAGGTATACCATGAGCCCGAAAAATCCAAGGCTTTTGGGCCACCTGAAAAAACCGGGCTTTTCACCATTGAAAAAATAACAGGTTTTTCTTTAAAAGTCATTCCCAAGGATCGATTGTTCGGGGAGAAGGCCACGCAGGTCACACAATCTGGATGTTCCAAGGCTGACAATGGAGGAGTGGCCTGATGGCCTGTCAACGTGACTGTTGATGGAAGCACCACCCCGTTTGGCTGTATGAAACCCGTCATAAAGACATGGGTAAAAACTACCAACCAACCTCAACTCGTCAGTCCCGCCCGGATTTCTGGTCGCCATCAACAGTACCTGGTGGTTGGTAAAACCAACCCATGAATGAAAAATATGCAGAAGTCAACAATGGATCATGAATCCCCAAGGATCAGGGGTGAAAATTAAAAATATTTGAAGTTTCACCACCTAGATTACCATCGATTTACCCCCCACCGACGGCCCGATTACAGCGAGTGAACACCTCTGCAAAATAGGCCGAGGGCGCCGAAATGTGAATTTTTGGGGGGATGGTAATTGGAGGGAGAAAAAAACATTTGAGTGATCAAAAGCCACAGGTGACATTCCATGATAAATTATATATAACTGGTTGGTGAATAGGTGGTATCCTTATAATGTGTTTTTTTATATCTCATTCTATCTTTGTATAATCCCTATATAATCCCAATGTAACCCAAGCAACTGGGCTATTTGATCACTACTCATTTGACATTGGAAATTTCATCATATTTTGCAATCATACTGTGCCCCATCCCATGTCTCTCCAACTCTTCAGTGGAACTTCGATTCGTCAAATCTGCACCTCCACCATCAACTTGACCTTTCTCCACATGAAAGACCTTGGTTTTTCAACTTTCACCGGGAAATCCACGGTTGATGTGTCAATCTGCAGGTTTGGACCGTTGTTTTTTTTGAGTTGCTTTACGGATTTGTCGTAGATTCCGACCGTGTCAATCTGATGTTGTTTTTGTTTCATCTATGGTACTATTAGCAATGAGTAGCTGGAACATGAAATCACCACGTATTAGATACAACTGTTGGGTGAAACAAGGAAACAATGGTTCATGTCATCCTTGGAATCATCCAAGCTGAGATGGGATCCGATAGGTTCCGATCGCGGGGATTCAGGTTTTGCTTGGCATTCAGATACCTTTGTCCAGTTGTACTGATTACAGTAGCCTGTGAGGATTCCTATACAAGGCTTATAATCATCTCCATATAACATCATGTATAACGTGGGGGGGACCCACTTAATTGCCTATATCCTGACCCTCATCTTCTGTCATTACACCACCGGATGGCTGTACATGGCCCCCTCTTCCCCCAGTCGCCAATATATGTAATTGGACCCGAAACTTGAAGATCAGGGTATACACTTACCATACATCTGACTGAATTTCTGCATATTCAACCACCCTGAATTGGTGCACTTTGGGAAGTTTAACGCTGCACGGGTGATGTCGCTAGACTCCAACCAACACATGTGGCGTCTACTCCCTGAGGCCTATAATGGAAAAGAACCACAATAAGACCGAGAATCAAAATCCTGAATAATCACAAAACAAATCGCAATAAATAAGTACTACGTAATTAATCACACTAATACTAAACCTTAAATACATCAAAGTGAAAATCAGTCACCCCCGGGTCACCCAACGTCACGGTCCACCCCCCTCCGGGTTTCCCTCACCGAGACGAGTCCAAAGTACCGCTGCGCACCCGAAGCGAAGGCCAAACGTGTCTGACCATGCAATCGAGAGAGATTTTCTCCCCACCTCCTTTGGTATTGGATGTATATTAAGGGTGTATATAGGGTATGTATATTGGGTATGTATATGTGTATTATAGTCATATATATATATATCATGTAGATACAGATAAGTGTATATGACATATGGTACTATGGTACAATATGTTGGTGTTTCTGGAAAATGTTGGATCCTCTTTCATCTGACCAAATGTCTCCTACAATTTAGGGTCCTGCCTAAACGCTGGTTCACTGTGGATAGGTGAAGGTGACTAGGAATAGCTGAAAAATCTTGTGTCAATTGGATCTACTCCGGGCACCTGAGGATGCTGCCTTGTCACCACCAGGAAAAAAATTACAGTACATCTTTAGTAGGGAATCTCAACCTAAACTTTCATTTGCCACTGTCACTGGGTTTGAGATTCTCTTATACCACCATTTTTGGGGGTGACCTTGGCGGGTTGCTTCCCTCGTAAAGCCCACCAAGTTTGGGGGGAAAGTTCCGTGTGTTTTTTTTTCGAAATTCCGGAGGGCCGGAGAACGACATTCCCTCCCTGAAACTAACAGCAAACGCCCCTGAAAATGAGCCTTCACCAATTTTCCAGGGCTATGTGTTTTGGGCATACGTTTTTGACTAGGTTTTGTTTGCAAGTTGTTCAAAAATCCATTAAACATTCGAAAAATCTGTTGTTTTTTTTCAGGCGGGCAAGAAATGATTGGTTCATGCGTTGCTTACTCGGGATTGCTGTTTTTTTTCATTATTGGGATCCCCCTGGACGTTTTGTCATCACCACCAGGGTAACTCGCATCCCTTGGGCCATTTTTCAATGCTTGGTGGCTTGGTTTCCCGTGGGCTTGGTGATTGGCAGGTTGGTGTTTTGGCCCCAAAAATCTCCACTTTTGCAAGTTTCCAATTAGAGGTTGTTGATAGCTGGACCTTTACCATTGGAAGTTGCCTCAAAGATTGAAGTTGCCAAGCTTATTCATCAAAAAGGACACCAATGACTTCAGGTGTTTAACAACTCCAAGAAGGCCAAAAAAAAAGTTCTTCTTACACTTGAAGTTACTCAATCTGGGTAGGGAATAGGGAAGACTAAGTCAAGATGAATCCTGAAAATAGAAATGTGTCCTCTATCCTCTATTAACCAGGAATGTTTCTACCAACTTGTTCATGCAAACAGCCCTGGATTTCCGAAAGTTTAGCCCCCTGCCTGGTCAGGAGAAAAGGCTGCATGATGAATGGGATCTTCAAGTTTCCACCTGGATTTTCTGCCAAAAACATTGGCGTTAAGTCTTAAGTCACCCTAAGACCTTAGGAGTTCCAAAAAAGTCCTCCAATAAAGCGAGATACACTGATTCAAACTAACCATACCTAGCAGTTTCCGAACAGTTTCAACTGCTTCCGGGAAAACAGGCTGGAAAAATTCATCATCCCTTAATTAAGCCTGAAAAAGCCGAGAGGAAGGTGCTGGTTACACAATTGCCACCCAAAAAGGCCACCCAAAAAACTAGTGAATAGTATATACGAAGGAGGGCCCTCCAAAACCTACATTTTTCCAGTGTTTTTATTGGTTTTTATAACCTGGGTTTTTACAAAGGTGGCCAAAAATCTTTATTTTTCCATGGGTTTTGGGGGGCTCATGGTACCAGTTTGGGTCATACCCGGACTTTCGACTTGAGACCCTGCCATTGGTTCGAGCCACTTTGTCGTTGGCACTCTCAAGTCCATATTACCTCGCGAAAAAAGACAATGTTGACGATTTTTTTTCGAATAGTGTTTGCATATGCATACATATATATCTATATAGAATATATGTAGTATATGTATATTATATATATGTTGATCCATTTGGCGGTCTCAGAAATCTCTTGAAGAGAGACATCCATGTGATATCGTTTCAACTTATGTGAAAGGTATGTTCGTCAAATGGGAAATCTTCCCTCAATGATTTGGGGGCCGAGAATAAAAGATGTGAACGAAAACAAGACCTGCTAGTGATACCCTCCAGGGAACTAACATATCCCCCAAAAATAGCATTTTGAAGATGATTTTCCTTTTCCCAAGGTGGGATATGTTAGTTCCCTGGAGGGTACTCCAAAAACCTTAAACTTCTTTTAGGCTCCTTCGCTTGAGGAGACATGTTTCATAAAGATTCCGCAAGCCTTCACCTTCACAACAATTCTTTCGAGCTAAAGAAAAAAAACATATTTTTGGCTCCAGTCAAGTGAAGTAGAACTTTTGAACAATTTGATCTTGATCTTAGGAAAGTGAAAGTTTGAACTATGTTAGAAAATCATAGTAAATCCTTAATCATTGACCCTTCAGTTCTTGGACCCACGTTTCCGCCCAGTGGCCAATGTCCCAAATTCGTGCCACACGATCGCGAGCTGTCGTCAATAACACGCTGTCCTAGGCTGCTCGCTCTCCCTCCCGAAGGTGGCAGCCCCCGCCAGCAGAATTGATGTCCATGGTGAGTTTAGTCGGCGTTCACAATTGGAACCAAAAAAAGTCCCAAACTTATGTAATTGAAATAACATCTTAATATGTATATACAATATTATATATAAATAGATATATATGTATATAAATAGATATATATATATATAGATATGTATAGATATATATATATATATAATAGATATACAAATATAGAGAGATATGTGTATATATATAGATATATATAAAGATATATGTAGATACATACATAATATATATATATATATATAACAATCCCTATGAAGCTAGGTCCATCTGTTGGGAGGGACCTCCCACAGTTTAAACATCACATCAATCACTCATCAATCCATCACCAGGGAACTATTTTTTTCCAAAAGTAATCGAAGTCAGCCAACCAGCATGGTGCAGAGAGTAGAGCTCCTCACCCTTCTTCAGTTCTGGATGATCCTCCTCCAGTCGAATCCAGGAAGACATCCATCCATTCCAACACAGTGACTTTCAGACAAGAGATTTATATTTACACAAAAAACTTTAAGTAGATGAATCCCTGTGTATCAATATATCCATGTATATCCCATATTTTTTGAATGCTCTGTTCATAGCGGGCATCCCATTTCATGGAATGAATTAGACTTGGAATCGCCAGTTGCTTATATTTTTTGTCACCACGAAGGTGACTAAATTTGTGTTGAACGATCCAATCCTCCCAGCGTTTCATCTGATGCGAAACTTTCTGCTCCAGAGTTTTGGGTGCCTAAACACCCAAGCTTTACAGGATATTTTGGAGCGCGAGGGAATGTTCATATTCATTTTCCATACTGTTGATGGTTCAGAAATCCGGTAAACTCACCAGTTGAGATGGTCAAAATCCCATTATTTATAGGCTTTCATACATGTCAGGAGGTTGGCCTTGGGATTTCTGAACCATCAACAGTAGGACTTGCTGACTTGCGGCCTCCGGGAAGATGGGAAACATTCTGCAATACTGATCATCGCTGCCGGTGCAAACATACCTGCGCATCAAGGCCGCCACACATCTTCGGTCATCTACCCGTACAGGCTTAAAGCACCTTGCGGGGTTAGCCTAGAACACCAAGGTTTCAAACAAAGAATGGCATTCTGGATGGGGCAAAATAAAAAGTTACAGTAAGCCCTACTTCAATTGGAGCAAAGCATTAGTCTTTGGCAGCTTCGCGGCTTCATTTCTTGCCATGATTTTGGGCTGAATTTGATTATAACCAACCTGGATTTCCATGAATTGGACCGAATTTTTACAAATTCCTTGAAATTAAACCATAACCCTATACAACAAATTGGAATAAACTGCCTACTTAAAAGACATCCCTATAAACATGTTGCAACGGCAATCCCATCCCTTTGGGGTGGATTTCAACCATCAACATCAATCAACCTTCCCACTGCAAACACCACGGGAACCCACCTACCGCTGTGGCTGATGGCAGCACAACGTACCAGCTCATTATGTACCAATTTCAACTTCCTCGGACGAAAGTCACCGTCACAAAAAAAAAGTCCACTGACTCCGCCCCGCTGTCTGTTTTGAGCAACAAAAAACATATCAATCCAAAAATGATCTCCATCTTTGGTGCATTTTTCAGGTGCAAAAATATGTTCATGTTTCGGGTACATCTTAAAATAATCGACTTGTTCAATGCACCAACACACATCTTTTTTGATGAAATGTTTGGTGAAGTTCACTCAATCGAAAACGGAAAAATCTCCCAAACCCAACTCCTCAAAAACCACATGTGAACCACGAAAAACCAAAAGATCCATGAAATACTGCTTGTTTAATAGGGATCCTTATATTGTTTATTATAATCACCCCAATAAGTGCATATAGTATAATCCCCCCTAAAACCACCGGCCTTCCGGGGCCCTTTATTTTTTTCAGGAGGCTCAATTTTAGATACACAGTTCACCGCCAAACGTTGGGGTAATTTCTGCCTGCCAACCCAGGAACGGTTTTTGTGAAATGCGATCGTAGATCCTGCAGCTCCGATCCTGCAGGGTGAGTGGTAGTGGCCAGCTGATTTCGACGTCTGGGAATCCCCACTGGAAAAAAAGGCGTATCACTAAGTAAAGATGGCATCCTTGAAAACTAAGATGAGATCAACAAAAAGAAAGAAGGAGCTGATCTTAAAAGTTGCAATTCTCCTTTTCCAGAATTGACATTTGCAGCTTCCTTTTTTTCTGTTTTCGGTGGAGTATCGAAGATGATGTTCCTTTGCAAAGGAGACGCGATTTTCGGTTTCCAGCCTTTTGGCAATAAACCCATGATGGTCCATGACAATGGTCAATGTACCGATGGATGGCGGTGAATTTTCAGCATATCTACCACCAACTTGAGAAGATATCTATATAGATAACACAGAAAATTGGTGTGTTTTCACCAAACTTGACAATTTTTGTTCACCGTGCCCTGAAAGAATTATACATCAGGAAGTGTGGGGGGTTCGGTTGGCATCTTTCTGGAAGGCCTATAAAACCACCGGTGTCGACACGACGCTGCCGATAAGTTGAAGCTACAGGTTGTAGGATTCTGATAAAGCACTATGGCATTGACTCAAAATTAGGTGCATGTGTTGGATATCACTGCTTCTTTTTTTCGTGTTTGGTAAAGATTCCAATCTGTTTTTTTCCATTTCGAGAACTTCAATCGCAAGTTTTGAAGTTACCCCTACTTCAATGTCCCAGGAAGTTAGGATCAAAGGTTGGTAAATTGGCTAAAAAAACGACTTATAAATAGGATATATATTGTTTTTTTTCACCCACTGATCCGATCACCTTTGATCCTAACTTCCGAACCTCCGGACATCCAAGTAAACCCCAAATTTACAAACTGGACTTGGCCGCCCCCCCACCTCTGAAGCCGTACAAATTTGGATTCCATCGTGGTTGTAGCAACATCCCAGCATCTGGCGAGAAGATCCCAGTTCCAAAGCGGCTTGGTATAGATTTGTAGGAAGCAACACCTCCCCCGAAATTTTAACATAGATACTCAAAATGCTACTGCACAAAAATGCAGTATTTCCTGTATCTCCTGTTGAAAATTAAATATGGTCATTTGTTGGTATCTATTTGTTAAATTTCTTGGGGGTAGATTGATAGGAAGTATCCTTATTCATTGCAGTGGTCTCATCATCCCGACTGATCTACTAGTCAAAGTTGAATCACCGCTGCAGGCAGGGTTTCGAAAATGAACAAAGTATACCCCATAACATCCATGGGACTGGTATATATATATATATTTACCTACATGAATGGTTGCTTTTTAATGCTAAATGTAAGTAAATATACCAGTCCCATGGATGATTGGATGCTATGCGTACTGAGTGATGCAGGTGTTTCTTCGCCAACAGTAGTGTTATAAAACCTTCAGGGTCTAAAGGCTTCATACTTCAAGACCTGTTCACCCGGTGACGTTCTGCGAAGATTTTTCAGCAAGTCCTGTTACAGTTGCACCATATGATTCCATAATTTTTGTGTTTTTTTTTCGCCCTTGTATTAGATTACAAAAAACAAATATCAAATCAAAAAACAACAAAAAAAACAGGCCCGAAAGTCGGAATAAAAAAAAAGGGTCATCAGTGGAAAATCTGGTGTCATTTCCTCATCGCCATCCATTTTGATGGAACCCATCCCCTTCAGGAGCTGTACCCTGAAGCGAGGACCATAGCGCTGTTCACGCCCTGTGCCATGGCGTAGAGTCCTCATCAAAAAAAAAAAGGCCGGGGGTAAGAGTTGGCTTCCCCAAAAATATCAAACGCTTGCAAGAATTCCAGTAAACTAAGATTAATTTGAATGGAAAATGGACCACTCTTCAATTTGTAGATATTTTTTTCTATTGAAAATCATGATTTTTTCAGACAGCCATGGTAGTTTGAGGAAGGCTACTTCCCATTAATCTTCGTTTCCATGATCCCAACATCTGACACAAAAAAAAATGCCCCCCTAAAACCCCCCAACAAAAATACAACTAAAACAATATATAGATATACCTTTCAGGGAACCATCACATATCCCAAATGCGGAAGTTCGGAGAATCATCGTCTCAAACGTGCCTTTGAATGGATGTGATGCCTGTTCCTTACGAGGCTAATCCCAGGAAGTTCAAGCCTACTTTGTCCCCTTGGTAGGGAATTAAACTAGTTTCCATAAGGTACACTGTACACTTCATCCATCCAAGTGGCAAGAGGCAGGTAAAGCGGGAAGAATCGCCTGCAGATCGGGAATGGGGTCCCAGTTTGTTGAAGGTGACGATGTTCTTTGTTGGCTGATTTCAAAACATGTCTTTTATTCTTTTCAATAAATTTCTGAAGCCACTTATGAGAAGACTATTGCCATTTTGGAACATGTAAAATATCATGAAATGTCATAACATCCCGCCAATTTCCAATATGTTTTGTCCGATTTGTTAGAGTCGCTCCCTTACCACATATCGGCTTCGGCTTCCCACGCCTTCCCACTCCTGGAAAGTGAAGGAGATGTTTTTTTTTTTTTTTTCGGGCGCTGAATTTCCAAAAACTCATCTTAGGTTACATAACTGGTTGGTGGTCTATTACCAACCCATTTGAAAGATATGCTCGTCAAAATGGAAATGTTCTTCCCCAATTTTCGGGGTGAAAATAAAAAATATTTGAGTTGCCACCACGCAGTTACATAATGAACATGAAGGGTACATCCCCGAAAATTTAACGAATGGATATCCAAAATGATGCTTTGGAAAAGGTGGACTCCTTGCCATTTTTGGTATCTATGTTTGATTTCTGGGGTGTACCGACCGAAACAATGCTAACCCCTCCTGGAAATTGCTGGCCTTATTTGAGATTCTCATGATGAAAAACACTGAGATTTTTTGAAAACAGACCGGAGGGTCCCTGACAAGTTGCCATCCCAAAAGGAAACTTCTTTTCAATCCATCATAAAACTTCAGGGGCTACGATAGATTGGAGTTTACCTTTAAAAGAGCACGTGGGAAAAAATGCATGTTCAAAAATTCCCTGGCAGAGTATTTGGGATGAAACTTTCGACTTTTCTGGTCAAAAATTCCCCCTGAAGGAAAAATTTCACCACCAGTTCATTCCCCTTGGTGAGGGTTTTGCCGGGGATTGTTCTTATTTCAAGTCATCAACTCATCAATCGCAACAATTTCAACAATTTCAGACATGCTATCTGTGCATCTGGGATCTTCACCCCCCCCGAGGTGAAGACACAACCCAAAAGCTGCTCCTTGTCTTTATCTCGTGAAGCGTGAAGCTTGCTAGTTGATCGATTTAAGGCATCATCCTCAGTCTTGGAGAGTGGCTCTCTGTGTACCATCAGCCCCCAAAAGCAGGGTATTTACCATAAAAATCCCTCTAAAAATGTAGCTTTGGGGGGGCCCATGGTATTTTTCCACCCTCCAGGGAAACTGACAGGGAACCTGAAGATGGGGGAAAAGCCTCCCATTTTTAAAGGAGATTCCGATCTTTGGAAAACTATCAGTTCCTGGTTCGATGCATTAGTTTTTCTTGCGGGTGTATATGCGTACCATATTGATATATTGAGTCTTGATTAACATGCTTATCATGAACATCGGCGTTGCTTTCAAGGAGAATACGTCATATCGCTTGTATCAGAGTAGCACTTAGCACGTGACATGGCAGGTTATCAAACATGTTGATAAGAAACCAAGGGCAACTGGCTCTTAGGGGTCATGATCAACATGTAGAAACACTGCCGAAGCCAAGAACAGATTTGCGCACTGCACAGACTGCACATGCCGTTAGCTCATGGTTGGAACAAATCCCCAAGGCGCCCAGAGTCCAGTGCAGAGTTTGACATTGGCCATGCTTTGCAAGGATCGGCTTCTGTTTTCAGGAGTCTGTTCATCACTTATTAGTTCCGTGCCGGCAAGCACAGACTGACCACCCGCAAAGACAGAATGAAAACACAAGCGTTTTTGTTTTGCTTTAGCCAGAAAATGTCATCCCAAATTGTAACTGCTCCGAAAAAAAAAGCCAGAACATGACTGGATCACAAGGAAAAACAGTTTCAATCTTCCTTCCAAAAAAAAACTCGGTACCTTCGCGATCACTATGTCACCAATGTCCGACGTACATATGGAAGAAATCCTGCACCAGACCTGTTATCTATTTCAAAAAATAACGCCTATGAAAAGGAATGGGCTTTTTGAAATTCTCCGCATCAACCCGCTTTTGCGCCAAGCATCGGAAACGTTGCCCCGACTCCGAAAGTCATCGAAGTCATCATCGCCAACACCACGGAATTCGCCACGCCAATTGTGGGGCGCCGCCATGGCGAGTCCCGTTTCGGGCAGATCATTGGTGTCATTGAGACCACAGCCGCATCATGGGAACATGCATCATTTCCTTGAAGATTCTCTAAGAAACTCGTTCTATCATCTTCATCATGTTTACCTTTATAGATCTATAAAGGTAATCCTACATAGACCATGATATTTATCAAGGTATCGTTCCATTTCAGGTATCATCATCTCTTTTTGTGTTTGTGACAAGGGCATGGAAAGTCATCCTAACCTTGAAGAAAAGCTGCCCACCCGCGGAGTTGTTTTCTTTCCGGCGATGTTCAAAAGAGTGAAGAAGATGAATGTCCCTTCAATGATTGCATGACTAAAAAAAAGTTTCAACTACCAGGTGGGCTCATGCCAGCGATAAGTCGGGTTCTAACTCCGTTTATAGGGGTTATAACCCCAGTTGTCCATTTGTAAGGCCATTTATGGTGGCCCCATAACTCCATTTATAACGATCGTAGGGGCCTTGGATTTTGGGGATCCCCTTATGAAAGGGATTGTTACGTAGGGGTACCCCTAGAATTCCAAACCACCAGTGGATGCAAAAAAAATGTCAGAAAAAAAAAAGTTGGATGGATTTTGTTAGATCATCGAAATATAATCATCTTAATTCAAAAAGAAAACAATCATGGTGATGTGTAGCACAAAACCGCCCAAGACTCAAGAGGAACATGTTTTAAAATGGCCCTCTTCAACAATCTGGAAAAGAGCTGATCTTGAATCACCCACTTTTTTTGTTTGCTTCCTGAATCTTCAACAAACAAATCAAACTCCTCATGGATGCAGCGGGGAGCGTCTCCGGTTCTCCAAGCTTCGTTTCTTATTCTGGCCCAATCAGGCAAACGATTTTTTTCCCTAAAAATCATGAACCATCAACCAATCAACTAACCAAAACAACCAATCAACCAATCAGCCTTCTGTGCACAGCTCTTCTTCATCTCTGCCAACATCTTCCTGCCATGATCAGAGTTTCGAGGATAAGGATAAAGGCTGGGAAGGCGTTTCTGAAAGCTGGGAAGCAGAAAATCAATCCAAGGAGAGCAACGAAAACCTGAAGCCCGACCTGATTTTTCCCAAAAAAAGGCACACACACTTAACCAATTTCAAACTCGAAAAAAATCCCTACAAAGTATCCAGTTGCCATCCATCCACAAAACTGCACAAAGCTCGGAACTGCATGAATCAATGAACATCCAAACGTCTTGAGGCCGCGAAATCCAAGTTCTGATCCAAACAACATCTGGAGGGCCGACGAATCCAAAAACACGGAGTGGTTTTTGGCATTTTGAACCTCAAAATACTATCACTCTTGTGAGGAAATGTCAAAGTAAAAGGTTGGGAAGAAAGTCGAAAGGAAGATTGTGAAATTTTCCATGGAACCTACTGTTGACTCTGTTTATGTGCTCTTAGCTTATGTAGCTTCAAACTGATTTTAGGTATGTCACAAATACCATCAAATACCCCCAAACCCAGGCAGGAACCCAAGCTCAGGTCAACAATGGCCAGGAGTACTTGTCATCTTCAATGGAGTTGCCTTGCTCAGACAACTCACGTTTCAGATTCACCACTTCCACCTGCTCGCCAACGTGGTCCAGTTGTTGGGACTTCACAACGGGGCGACCGGGTCCCAGGGTCGGGTAGCTGCTACAACTTCAAACCTGTAACTTTTGTTGCTTGGGCGTCTTTTTTGGGTGTTGGGATGTGTTTTTTATGTTTAAAAAAAATCGCAACACACACCATCACTTTCTGGCAGCTCGTCAATTTTTTGCCTGCTTCTCACCGATCAACTTCATCTTCCTCTCCTCAGGCAGATGATTTGGCGGGGCTCAGGGAGTGTGAAAAATGACAGGAATCGAAAATTTCATGGGCGATGTTCATAATCTCTGTACACTCCGTGAAACTAACATAGCAATGGAAAATGGACCCTTTGAAGATGTATTTCCTATTGAAAATGGTGATAATCCATTGCTATGTTAGTTTACCGAGGGTAAACACGGTAGGATTGACACCCAACCAACCCGTTTGACGCTTTGGTCATTGCTCAGTTGTCAATTCATCGGGGTGCAACGATTGAAACTGGAGGAACAACAATAATAACAACAACATCAAAACAATCAGAACAACCAACAACCGCACAATCACAACCACAAAAACAAATTGCAAAACACAAATCATAAATCACCAAGAATTTCAGGTACCTAAAATGGGGGAATCCTGAACCTTGTAGCCGGCAATTTGTTGGGGATGGGGATTCCCTAAAGGTTTCCCCCTCAGGTTTCCCATCTGTACAACCTTCCCTAAAGGTGAAACCCGTGTGAAACCCATGGGAATCCCTGCGAAGGTGTTGAGCAAGGTAGAGATTTCAGTCTTCTTGGCGTTCTCCACCTGAGGAAATTCGTTTCACCAAAAATTGGTGAAAATACCGAAAAACAAGATGCTTCTCATGAACTGTGGTATGTACATTTTACGATGATGTAATATAAAAAACAATAAATATATATGTAGATGTATGTATGCATGCCTGCCTGCCTGCCTGCCTGGCTGGCTGGCTGGCTATCTGTCTGTCTGTCTGTCTGTCTGTCTGTGTGTGTGTGCGATTATATGCGTACCATCAAGTACCTGAATCATGAGCTTTTGAGAAAACCCCGCCTCGTCGAAGTTGCTGATGGCCTTGTCCTGGCGATTTGAACAGTCGAACAGGCCATCAAAACGAAGGGGAAAAGATTGTGTTTTTCAGAGCTGAATAGGAGCTGATTCTAAGGGGAAACCACAAGCAAACTTTCGTTAATATCGTTAATCACAAGTCTACCCCATCAACAGTAGAACATGTCATTCATACCAGAAGCAACAGCCATTTGATGGTGACCCCCATTTTCCGAGGAAAAATCAGCTTCTGAGGCTTTCATGAGAACCCCCAAAAAAAACATTCCAAATTCCGCGCCAAATTGTGCTTTGCAAAAAGTAAACTACCCTGCAAATGTTCAAAAAAAAAAACGTAGTTCAGTTAGTGTGTCTTTGTCATTTGTGTCTTCAAAGGCATATTAGTAACATGTAACATCCATTTACATATCATATCATATCATATCATATCATATCATATCATATGATATCATATCATACGTTACCAACACACCAACTGGCCACCATCACCACCCTCATCCATCGTCCGAAAACGTCCTCCGTGGCGGTTTCAACCTTGATTTCCTCCTTGGTGTCATCCTTGATGCCAGACAACATGCCCACCACCTCGGTAGGCTTCCAAAAGCTTCCCCAAGGGTCACCGAGTCACCACGACGTTTCACCACCACCGTTTGTTTAAAAAAGGCAAGGAAATGGCTGTTTCCAGAAGACCTATATGGGTGTTGAACCAAGAATAGGGGGTGTTTCCCCCAAAATGGATGGTGAAAATAATGGAAAAACCCTATTAAAAATTGATGATTTGGGGGTACCACTATTTTTGGAAACACCCATATAGATTCTAGATTTTCTCAGGTCTTACTTACTGGATTTTTGAGGCTACTTGGATTCTGGATGATTTCTTGCCATTTTGATACTGGATTTTCCAGGTCTTTCTCTAGTAAGTAGATTTTCTGAGGCTACTTGGATTTGGTCATACTTACATACTTACTTGCTGAGACTGTATATGATGATAATATGTAAAATGTAGATAGTAAATGCTCTGATTTCACTCTACCCAGCGGCGGCTACTCAGTGATTGCGGGCAGATAATGTCACACAATGACTTTCCAGTGGCAGTTTCAACATGAATCAGCCTGGGCTTACCCACCATGCCTGGAGAATCATTGCCTGGCCCGCCAGGATGACCCATTTCAACCACCCCATAAATTATCGTTCATGTCCCCTTTTAATGACCATGTTTTTAAGGAAATGAATCATCTGAACCAACCAGGAAAAAACCATCAATTTTGGGATATGCGTGGTTTTATGCGTTAGGTTTCAGTGGTATTTAACATATAAAACATAGAACCTGCCCACCCCTTCACCAACAAAAGATGGAAGGAAACCCACCTAAACTTGAGTGTTTTTGGGGAACAAGTATTGTGGGAGGAGATTCATCCTGTCAGCATTTAAAGATGAGGGACCCCTTAGATTTGTTGTGGAGAGGGATTCCTCTGGATGCGTGCAACTGGTAGTATCCTGGGAGGAGGGGGCATGATGGGACACATAACGCTGCCTCAAGAGTCAGAACTATACCAACTTCCTAAGTCTTGGCAGGTATTCAGGAAACATAAGTTCCACATGTCTAGATTAAACTTATATAAATGGTTTTTTACCAACACTTACATGACTTCCCTTCCTAAACATTCAACGACTTGAGGCCCTAAAAATGCCGTGATTTCCCACCCCTTCCCCCCTTCCACAACCTCTGTTGGCCAAGAAAGCACTGAGGCGTTGCTTCATGTCCGTGGTCATGTGCAAATTCTGGGTGCGAAAAAAAAGGAGAAAGAAAAAACAACACAATCCATAAGGCGCTGGAGACGTCAATTGTGAGGGAGCGATTTCATCTTGGATGTGTTGCATCGATCAAAAAAAAAGATGTGGGCCCCTTCCAGTAACAGTGACCTTTCCACTTTAGTTCTGAGCTCAAAAAGCGATCTTGGTTGCATGAAAGGTGGACCAGAATTCGTGACCATCGTAAGAGTGACCCCACCAGGATTATTACAGTTTTAGGTTCGGGAATCCCTAAAAAAAACCTCTATTTTTCCACTGGAATCCTGGGATGGGGCCACACAAAAAAAACGATCCACGATCCACATCCACCATTAAACCTCAGCCCTGTATGACAATAAGCAACCTTGGAAATCGAACCTGACCTCTGAGAATGCACAAATTACAATGGCTTATCATTTCATTAAAATCACCCATAAAACTAACTGGCTTTATTGGAGTGTAATCCAACAAACACCGCACCCCCAGTAAAAACTGGCGTATTATTAGGGTAGTTAATATATAATCAATAGTAATAATGATAATAATAATTGATCAAAAAATAATAAGGATCATCATAATATGATAATAATATGATAATAACAATAATCACGATAATATATATATATATGTAGATAATTCCCTTTTTTTCACAGCAAATAACATCAAATGGTGGATCCTCCCATTTTTATCGAAACCTTTTTCGGATTCGGTGCCAAGGTTCCGCTTCGACGGCTCGCGCTACTTGGGAGACCTGATGGAAATCCGTGTGTTGAAACTGGAGAGTCATATAAATCATACCATGGTTACATGGCTAAATGGTTACCATGTAGTTGAAACGTTTCACTGAAACTACCAAACTGGAAAAATGGTTTCCGGGGAAAATGGTTTTTCGTTGTGGTACTACTTTCGCAAAATTTGTGTTTCAAGACCCCGCATCCAAGGTTGAAATTTGTGTCCCACAAAGGGGCTCAGGCATATCGTGAAAAGCTGACTTTGATTGATCCATGCCACCTGAAACAGAATTTTAGTTTCACAACTTGAGTTTTGGTCAATCCTCCCAGGGTTTGACATACCATGGTATGTATCTGCTGCAAGTTGAGAGAGAAACCGACTGATCCAAACCCAACCATCGTTAGACTTGACCTCACCATACTCTCCGTTCTTGTCATTTTCCCCGTTTCCCCATTGCCCCAGCCTGATTGGTCTGTTGCAGGAAGGACGCTGTCGCACCTGCTTTCAATGCCTGGAGCGGTTGCCCACATTCTAAAAGATAATGTATCAATATACAGGAGCATCTTCTGACCTTGTTGTTGTTGTGGTTGTTGTGGTTGGTGCTGTGGTTGTGGTGGTTGTGGTGGTTGTTGTTGTGGTGATGGTGGTTGTTGTTGTTGTGGTTGTTGTTTCTGCAGTTGCTGTGGTTGTGGTTGTGATTGTTGTGATTGTTGTTGTTGTTGTTGTTGTTGTTGTTGTTGTTGCTGTTGTTGTTGTTGGCGGTGGTGATTGATTAACACGATGATTGACAAGAAGGCATCACCGAGGTTTTTGGGGTTGTTGATCTTTCAGCCATTGGTTGAGCAACGCAAATGCCTGCGGAAAGTTCCTGTTGGCGAAGAAAATCCGAAAGAAATCTTTGATACACCCCCGAAGTTTAACGTAGCCCCTGAAAAATGGTGGGAAAGGAAGACTACTTTCCTATTGGGAAGGTAATTTTTCAGGGGCTATGTTAAACTTTGGGGGGATAATGAATATCTTACTGCATCATCTTTGACTGGGAAGTTTCCAGGGTCAAGGTCCATTGGTAAAATGCTTCAAATTGCTTTGGCAAAAAGATTTACCACTCAAAAAGACCACACACGAAACCTGAAAATGATGATCTTCACCATCAGAATCTCCCCCTTCTGAAAGTCTATGGTTCAGGTTTCGTTAGTTAGTTTCTGCTGAATGTGGCCCATGTCATCATCCACTTCAAGCAGTGTCTCATCTAAGATCGGTTTTTTAAAGATATGGTCAGCTTCACTCTCACTCCACCGAATCGCTTCTGTAAAGATGCATTACTTCACCAATCACAGCCTTATCAGTAGAGTTTTAAGATAATTACAGAAACCTACCTCAACTCTCTACATCTGAACAAATCTCCAAACACCACAAATAACCAGTCAACATGAGCTGTATACATAAACCTACCTTTTATTCAAACCTGACCTTTCATCGCCCCTTTGAAAAAAATCCCGTAAAACCTGGGTATCAAAAATCGATATATCCAAAGCCATCCAACCCAGCGCATTGGGAAACCCCAACGCTGGTAGCTGCATCCACTCCTTTCACCACCTGACTTTCTGAGAGCCGATCCACTATCAAAATCTAAAAACATCCACCAGCCCTGAGAAGTTAGTTTCTTTTTTACAAAAATTACGTCTTTCACTGAAAAAAAAGGAAGATAAAACTCCACACAGCTGCTTCAAGATGGTTGTTATGAAATATGGGGGGTTTCCGAAAATGGTGGTACCCCCATGTCACACCCCAAAATGATCATTTTTAGTAGGAAAACCCATGGTAAGTTGTTGGGTACCACCATTTTAGGAAACACCCATATGATACAACTGGATGTTTTTTTTGCTTTTAACCCAACAGCCGGGAAACTCTGGAAACCTTAAAACCTCAATCATCAGTTGGTTTAAAAGGGGATCTTAAATGTTTCAATCCCTAAAAACTAACAGTTCCCCCCCAAAAAAATGCATGGGGATTCCAAGTTCGGAATCTCGCTTTTCCAGGCTGTCTATTTTCAGGTGCAAGCTGTTCGTTTCAGGGAAACTATATCTTCGACCTCCAGAACTGTCGGAGTCGTACCGTTTCCGGGCACCAAAACCCATCGAGGAGAGGGACGGCGAAACTGAAACAAAAACCCACGGCTATTACAAAAAGCAATACGGAAATGTGATAAGATGTCCATGTAAATATATATATATATACGTATGTATATGTATGTATCTATATATATAATATATATATTATGCCAAGAACCAAAAAATGTGTCCCAAGTGAAAGAAATGTCGGCCCAGGTGAAGGTAATGTCACTAAAGGGGGGAAGCAAACTGAGGCCACTGTGCCTCCTTTTCTTCAGTGACCTCCTTGACAAAAGCAGTGTGTTCCTGAATAACGCGCAAAAAAAAAGCAAAGATGCGCTCTGCGGATGCATTTCCTTGAACCCAATCTTCCATCCTCTTGAGTTTTCTGTACATACCCTCTGGTAAACTAACATAGCCATGGAATAACACCATTTTTAGTAGGAGATACATCTTCAAAGGGTCCATTTTCCATCTGTTATGTTAGTTTACGGGAGTGTAACATGGTCACCAAAACGCTGAAAAAATTCAACCATGATTGCAGCCGTTACACTGCTTTTTTCACCAGCCATGGAACTCTGATCCAACTGTCATCATATGGGTTTTTGACAGCTCTGCAAGGGAGGAAACTATGTTGCAACCAACTTAGAACCCTGAGCATTTCAACACCCCAAATGGGTGTTGATGCCCCCCCTCATCCTTTCGAGGGGACATCCTGAAAATGGATACACTTTGATACATGTCACGAGAAATTCCCAGATTTCCTTGGGTCATGTTACGTTTGAAGTGCTTATCAAAACAAAATTATGTAATTAGCTTATCATCAAGCACTATGTATCTGTCATCCAACCTTTCCTTTCACCCGGCCTTGCCACGTTGTGACTCCGCAGATTTCAAGGTCTCCTCTTCTGCAATGCGATCATCCTGCATCACGCTGCTCACTGCACAACGGTTGTGATACTGTTGATGGTTCAGAAATCTTGCACCGCTTGGGATGTATAAAACCCTAAAAATAATGGGATATTTACCATAACAACTGGTTAGCCGGATTTTATCCATCAACAGTACTGCAACAGTGGTTCTGGAGCTTCTTTTGGATTTTTGGGTGGATGAGATTTCCATGTTAATACCTGACCTTGCTAAGATATGCCAAGATCTAGACTCTAGACTGTCTAAGGGTTTTGCACTGGGATGTTTGTCAAATAAAGACTTCGTGGAATTTTGGGGTTTGTGATGTTCTTCGAAACTGGGGAAGTTTCAAGAATCGGCTCCGTGAACGGCCAATTTTGCCCAACCAACAATTGTCATTGATTTCAGCCTGAAACTCAGGTGGTACCCTCCCTGAAACTAACCTGTGACATAGCCACTGAAAACAGGCCTTCCCAAAATGAAAGTAGTTTCCCAACCATCCATTTTCAGGTGCTATGTCAATTTTAGGGAGTGTGTCCCCAGCAAGAGAAGTTTTGCCGATTCTGTTTGGATAGTTTACCTATGACCCAAATAGAGAACAAATTTGGGATGTCCAGTACCCAGCAAGCTCCGTCATGAAAGGTGTTTTCCACACGTGGATCCTGGGAAAAAACAATGATACCGTCATCCCTTTGCTAATGGGGCCACCTGGATGTTCTAAAAAATTACATTCCCAGGACGGGGACATGGATTCTTCGAATGACATTGTTTGGACGTGGAAAAACCAACAAAACAAAACATGCATCAAATGGCCAAATCATACATGAACCCACATGCAGCCTCCCACCTCTTTTTGGGACCCCAAGATCTGAATTGAAATCAACCACTAGTTTGTGGTTGAACCACCCATTTGAAAAATATGCTCGTCAAAATGGGTTCATCTTCCCCAATTTTCGGGGTGAAAATAAAAATATTTGAAGTTTCACCACCTAGTTGAAATTATACATGAACCATCATGAACCCACTTGCAAATCCTGTCCCTCTTTTTGGGACCCCAAGATCTGTCATTGTTTTTTCAAGCGCCTTAAGAGTCTTCAACTCTTGTTGCAACGCAGCAATCTCTGACTTCTTCTTGTCAATATCTGCCTATGTTTCGTTTCGGCTGGATGGGCTGAAGCGGTCCAGATCAAGACCTTAAAAGGTTAAATGGGGTCCCTATAAATGGCCTGAAATACTGAGGTCTAAAAACCCCCTAATTTGTAGGAGCCCCATTTCATCCCGTTAAAAAAAAAAAAAAAAAAATTGCCCATCTTGTTGGAGTAATCACTTCTATCATCAAGGTGCCCGGCTCCAAAAAATCGTCACCAAATCAAATCCCTGACCCCCAACACCTCCAAAATCCTTCAAAGATATATATTGTCATATCTGTCTAAGTCTACAACCAAAAAAAAATCAATGTTTGTTGCATGCCGACTTTTCTTGACCTAACACCAACCGGGGTGGCTTGGGTTGAAAACCTTCCTTCCCAAAAATCCCAGTTCCCCATCGAATCGCCTGAGAAATGGGATTCGTTTCAGCTTTCTGGATGCTTTCCTCCAACTGCGCAATGGTCTTCTTGCCTGGTGGGTGCATCTCACCAGCCATTCTCTCATCAGTGCAGTGATGCATTTCGTAGGGAATCTCCGAATCTCCGAAACGGTTCCTCCGATGTGTTGTTTAGAAAGACGAATGATAAGGGGACCCTACGCACTCTAGGTAGAGTCTTTTATTGCAAATCAACCATCATTTCATTCAAAAGACACAAATGGACCATCTTGCTACAGATCTGCCCAGTAACCCCTTTTTGTTGGCATCTTTTCATAATTTTCCAAGCACCAAGTGACAGTAGCACTCAAACTTCTCATACTGATCTGACCTCGGTCGGTCGTCGGCCGCCATTGGTGAGTGATTGCGCCTGGGGGTTGAGATTCCCTTTAAATGTTCAACTAAATAGAAAACTGGGACATGGTTGTCGTGTTTTTTCTTTGGAATTCCCCAAAACCAACACCACCAACTCCTGTCATAAAATCACAGAAAATGGTGATTTGGTGATTCATCAGGCCCAAAAAATTGTGACGCCTTTTTTTTCCACTAAAAATTCGTGGCTGACACAAAAGTGCTGCTGAAAAGGCAAAAAAAACATGTTTGTTTATCCCGAGAGTCATCTCTGCAAATCACATCCATTTCGTTTCACAATCAAAAAATCAGGAAGAATGACTGAGAAAAAAAAAACAGCAATTCAAGATGTCTGAGAAAATGTCCTAACATCCTAACTCCGTCAGCATCCTTAGAACTACTAATGGACAAAAGCTCTTAACATCAAATTGGGATTTAAAAAAAAAACACTACAGTAGTGGAAAAGTACTTGGCACAGTCCCTACATATTGTTTTTTTTATGGGCCCTTTACTAACCTACTATCTAGTACCTTTTTGGGGCGGTTTTTCGCCATGTATCAACTCCTCGCCCTTGAATCATCACGACCGAGCGAAGGGACTCCTTATCAGCCTCACCCTCAATCTTATCAGCCATCTTCTCCATCATTGACACCACCTGGCGCCGTCAAATCTTAGTGAAGAAATGGCAATCGGCAATTTCACTCCTACTAAGGTAGAGTTTGTATCTGGGGCGAACTGAGCTGTTCGAAAAAAAAAACGGCCTTACTTTCCATGAGTCATCCTGGCTGTTTAATAGAGATCCAGGTATATATATATATATAATGGTTTATAATAATTCCCACATAACTGGGTGGGATTTCATCCCCGTATATACCCCCCAACAACCACCACGGCGCCTTCCGGATAGGATTGCCTCCCGCCATTGCGTCGGTGCGGGTAGTGATGGCCAAACCTTCGCCATGACTTTTGGGCGTTGGAACCAATGCCGGTTGAGTCTGGGGGGTGATGTGTTTTTTTGTCCCAAGGATTTCGAGTTATAGATGCTGGTTGATTACACTTGGTTACATATAATTACATAATATATTATAGACATTGAATCCCGTTCCGAAACCTCTACAGTACGATAATTCTACGGCACTGCCGGCTGATGCGTCAATATTTCACCAACTGGTGTCTGTTCCCTAAAATAGTTGGCGGAAGGCGGAAGTTCCCTATGTTCCAAAAATTTCGATGGAAAAGAATTACCTTGTGATACACCCCCGAAGTCTGACATAGCCCTTTGGAAATGGATGGTTGGAAGATTGTTTTTCTTTTGGGATGGGAAATTTTCAGGGGCTATGCCAATTTCAGGGAACATACCTTGTGTTTTCTCTGCGCTATCCCACATGCTGGACCTCAAAGAAGCTCCATGCCACCATCCCTAGGTCCCCGACCGGTGCCGCCCAGCACTGCGGCCTTGGAGCAGTGAAATGAAGGCAGGTAGATGTGTGTTATGGATGGATTGATGGACGGATGGATAATCAATTGAGTGGGTGGATGGATGAAACTTGATTTAATCGACTCCGTGCTCTTCTAAGTCTAGTCGAGCCTGTCAAAACAAAATGTGGGCACACTCGGGAGAGTAGCCTAGATGTTCCCCAAATATTTCCCCTGTACATGGCGGACTCTCCCAACAGTGCCCAAATGTTCCTTTTGAGCCTACACTAATCTGATGAATCTATCTGAATTATACACACAATCAAAAAATCAACAACCAACATGTAATTATGTAATCATCACATTAACAAGTCAAGGCTACGGCGTCGTTAACGACCCCTTCGAAAACGCACCTTTTTTCACGGCCGTCGACTTCATTTGTGGGAATTTCCACATATTGGGGCTTCAGGCCTGAAACCACCATCTTCTTTCAGTATTTGCAAGGCAGGGCAACATAAATCAACTTGTTTGATGCTATATTTGCAATGTTTCCTGTTTTTTTCAAGAAGTTTTTCGGGCCAGTGCACCCAACCGAGCCCACAGTTTCACTCCACTGTTGCGGGCTCCACATGAAGCTTTTCACATGGTGCAAGACTTGCTTACAGATTCGCCTGTCTCTCAAATCCCTTGTTCTGATCCGAGCTGGGACGAAGGCTTTCAACACTTTCCACAAGCCATCACAAGCTTCCGTGCGCCATGTGCGCAAGTATCAGGAATCCGACCCCGACCCACCCCACCCCAACCCCATGAGTTGCGTAGCATCGACCATGTGTGCAAGTATCAGGAATGTAAACATCACCCCACTCCACCCCAAAGAATACCATGGAGTAGCATCAACTTGCTGTGCATCAAATTCAAGTGGAAGTTGCATCCTATGAGCCGAAAGAACAAAAGCGCAGGGGTCGCTAACGGCGCCGTTGGCATAAACAAATAAAAGCAAGTACTATATACATTACATACAATCTGAACAAACAAACGAATTGTCAAGTAATTCGAATCAAATCAAACATACTAATGATCAAGCGAACAAAAACAACGTCAATTCATCAGTGGATGAAGGTATGATGATATTCTCATATATGAATACGTATGTTTCTATTGCAGTACCTCCAGTATGTGTATGGGTTATATATATATACATACATATGTATATATGTCTGCGGGTCATCAGCATTCCCGCGTCACTATTGTTTCTAGATGGTCGCGGATACCAGTCCTCCTCCCTTGTCCAGAACATGTCTCTTTTAATATCATGTAATGTATCTATGTTAAACCAGGATGTAAAAATTGAAATCAGTCCATGTTGAACCGGGTTATGGTGGATCTCATTAAATTGGACCCGTTTTGGGGGGGATCAAAGCTGATGCAAATGTATGATAAACTTGAAGGATTTCCACTTAATAGTGCATTCAGACAACCCCTGTACTTTTGGTAGCAGAACTTTGGCGAGGCTTTTTGAGGTTGGGAGTATAATGCCTTGGGTTCTCCCAGTAATAGTGACAAATAAAAGGTTCTCGGAATCTCCTACTAAACCCATGTAATTTTTCCACCTGGTGGTGTCTGGTCTTGCTTGTTGTTGTGCTTGTTGTGCTTGTTGTGCTTGTTGTCACTGTTGCGCAACTCTTGCTGGTAGCCTTAGTTCCAAGCCTTCACCAACCCCCCCCTGCTTTCCGTCCCTGACCAGGATGGACTTCATTGCAAATGGCATGACCTGAGCCGGTTGCGGGGACCCATCTGGGCCCGTCCACCGAACCAAGGTTTGGTATGATCTGATATGAAATTCCTTACTTGTATTGGTAGATATGCTTCTAAATCAACACAGACATATGCGTGACATACCACATGTCAAACTATAGATGGATGATGATAGATATGAAAAATTATGAAAGACATCTCTACAAATATCGAATTTCCTAGAACGGATATGAGACATCATGCCGTTTCACTCAAATATGAGAAGTAAAAACATTCCACAGCACACATGATTACATCAAATCTGATTTAGGCATTGCTCACCCTATTTTTCAGTCAAATCAATTGATGACATTGCAGCATAGCAAATCAGCTGATGGATCGCTATGTCATCTTGGGGTTAGGCCCCCGCACGGGTGTGAAAAGTCGGACTGCCAGGGCGTCCCAACGTTGAACCCGTCTGAACCAATGGCTTCGGGCAGTGGCGAAAAACCAATGATTCGGTGATTCGTCACCTTCAACTCACAAATGAACCATTCATCCGGCCCTTGCAGCTTCACAGTTGGAGTTGGGACAGAAGAAAATCACTGGGATTTGATGGGTTGTTAGATATTTACTAAAACTATCCCCAAAATATCCAAACTGGTGAAGTTGAATTTGTCAGAAGTTTTTTCTTCGCCATCCCAACTGCTAAAACCGGATTTTAGTCAAAGTATCATTGGAACCACAAAATCTTTCCTGCTCTTCAAGCTTAAGGAAATACACCATCCATCTAGGCAGTTATTCTTGTTAACTTCCAAACCTACATAAAAGGATTCCTAAGGGGGGGGCCGGGGGAGGTGGTAATTCCCCCAATCTTCCCCTAATGTTCCCTAAGGTTCCCCCATCTTTTTCTGGGAATCCTTAGGGTTCTCCAGATACCCCCCCTCCCCTTGAACCCCTTAAGAACCCTACAACTACAGGCCGAAATCCACCTCATGGCCCGTTGGTTTCCACTCCCCAGCGTTTGGGGGGGCACCCATCATAGGCTTCTTCACCACCACTGGAAGAAACCACCGCAGCAGACCACCTGAAACTGCGACGTTGAAAAGGCTTCCCCCCAGTGGTTTTGATGTGGAAATCTTGGGCAACTTTGGAAAGATTTTTCTTAGATTTTTGGCGTGGAAAAATCATATGTTTTTTTTTCAAAAGATAACAGATTCCAAAAGATCTATTTTTGTTTCTTTGAACCTATGGTTTTTTTCACCCGATGTCTTTTCTGGCGCTTTAGCAGAAAAGTCGGGACAAATCTCCCATCCGAAAAAATTCCCATCGCTCGCCTGCGGCCGCGGAGTTGTTCTAAGGTATAGCCCTTGGGACGTTCGTCACGAAGCTCAGTTCCTCAGCATATCACGACCCGTTGAGGGGTGTGCCTTTTCCTTAGGGTGGGTGTTCGTATATCGGGACCCTGGAAGTCCAGTTTCGCCTATGTTTTATAGGTTGGTGTACAAGGTTCAACCAGTTTTCAAGTAGGAAGGTACGTATCATCCAAACGGAAACACCACTTTTTGCTAATAGTGGTTGAATTCCAGGGAGGATGTTGATGAGGTTGAAGCTGGAATTTGTCAAAATAAATTAAACCTGATTTTTTAATAATGTCCAAAAGATGATAAGGAAAACAAAAACTCAATCCAACTCTTCACGGGAAGTAAGTCAAAAAATGCCCTTGCTAAACCCAACCTAGTCACCATAGTTTCAGGTACTGCAAATCAAAAAAAAAGGCACAAAGCGGCCATCCCTTCGGACATATCCCCCTTTTTGAGAATGCCGGAAAAATTGAAAAAGTCACCATTGAGAGCGGGGCCCACGGTAGATATTTTCTTAGATACTTACGGTCCAGAAAGGCACACATGTATCTTAGCATGGAACTAGTAGGTCTACTACCTCCACATCCAACTTGAAATTCCGGTAGATGGTAGAGTCTGTAGAGGTATCAATGTTCCTCCCACTCCCCACGGCTTTCTGTCATGAATGGCGGATATGGAGAGATTTTTGTTCACCCACCTGAGGTTGACAGGTTGGAGAATTCTCCCTATACTTCTCTGGAAAAAGCTCTGAAGGAAGGGCAATTCCACTTCAACAAAACCACTTTAAAATTTGGAAGCATCCATCCAGATGGATGCACCAAAAAAAAACCCATAAAATTCACTGCCCGGGCTTGATCCTTCAAATAGGGTGTCGAAACCACCTGTTTTTTTGAGGCACCTTTTCGGGGTGTCATCAGGACCAATTTTCTGCCTTCCTAGGCCCTCAAACCACTAGGCGCGATGGTCTCGCAAACCGAGCGGCCTGTGACCTGCCAAGAAAAGGCACCAAAAACGGCAGCCGTTTTTTGAAAATAGGCCATCCCAAACGGAAAATAATCGTCCAACCATCCATTTTCAGTGGCGAACTGTTAGTTTCAGGGAGAAATTAATTCTCTTGAAAAAACAAACATATTCCAAAACTCGAGTAACGCTGTTCTCATTGAGATTCCGAATTCCGAAATTTATTTTTCTCCACAAAAATGTTCATGGGAATTTCGGAATTGGTAATTATTCTCCAACAACAAGAATCAAGAAAGACATGAATCCCATCAGAACGGAAAAAAACAAAACAGAAAAATCCAAGCGCCAAAAAGGCCCCAGTGTTTGCTAGGGCCAAGGAACCTGTTTTAGAAGCACCAGAAGCAGCAACATGGCAGGAAATGGCAGCATTTGAAGGAATCGTTGGTGACCTTTTGTGTATCAAATACATTCAAATACCATCGAAAAAAAATGTTCCAATGTTTTTAAAAGGTGATGCGAATCAACACATTGACCATGTTGAAAGCTAAAAACCTATTGTTCTCAGGATTCCGAGAATCTCCAGAAAACTGCATCATGTATGATTTTCATCGCATCTTTGGAAACGGCGAGGTTTCGGCTCAAAAAACTCCAGCTTCGAGCCAAGTCGGATGAATCATGGAGTGACGACCCGGTGTTGCCTTCAAAAAAAACCTGTCCCAAGATACGGGAACTACTAAATCGTCGGGTGTAAGATCTGAAGATCCATTAAAAAAATTCACCAAAAACAACTTGAGCCACAAAAAAAAACGGTGACCTTTACTTTCCTTTAAATCCTGGTTGGTTTCTAGGAATCCTTATTTCATGGTCTATTTCAAAAATCCCCCACATAACTGGGTTTTTCGATTTCATCACCCAAAAAACCCTAAACAACCAGGGGTTTCTGGCCACCTTGGGAGTTGAAATGCCAACCCTCAGTTTTTGGGGTTGGGGTTTGAGGGGCCCACGTTTTCACCGAGGATTTTTTTGTAGGGTTGAGTCGAAGACAACAGAAGATGATGTTCAAAAGTATTGATACAATGGCACATTGCAGTATGTAATATGATGTATATCAAGTTTGTAGATCTGCATTAAGATCAGGAAAAGAAACTGTAAAAAAATATCAAAACAAAAATACGACTAGAATCGAGCAACTACGTTATACATCTGAGCTGAGCTGGAAAAAAAAAACCGTATAAATCTGTTTGCGTTATAACTGAAAACACTATTTCCATGCTGGCCGCTTCTTGTCAGAAACACCTCCCCAAATTGCAAGTTCATTATCAGCGCTGGAAGTGCTGGAGCTGCTTTCGCTGCTACTGCTTTGCAGTGGAGCTGGAGCACCACCACCACCTCCTCCGCTACCGCCAGCAGCAGCACCAACAGCAGCAGCAGCAGCAGCGGCACCAGCTCCAAGCAGCAGCAGCAGCAGGAGCACCAGAGCAGCACAAGCACCACCAGCATCGCCAACACAAGCACCGGCACAACTGACCACCAGCACAAGCAAGCGCTAGCAGTGACAGCAAAAGCGAAGTCATGGAAGTTCTAAGAGGGGGATGTCTGGCAGAACTGAAATGGAGGATGGTGTGGCAAGCATGTGTTGAAGGTATCGTTTGGTGTATCGTTTGAGTATCGTTTGGGGTATCGTTTGGAACGCCCCATGAAAATCCAAAATCCAGGATGCATATACATAAAGTACATATATATAGTATACATTATATGTGTGGGGTATCGTTTGAGTATCGTTTGGTGTATCGTTTTCCACATCTTTTATCATAAAGTAGATTCATCCAGCATATTTCTAAACATCGTATTTAGTTGCTGGCCGCTTCAAAAAATTAAAAGCAGCTAAGCCTATAACACCACCCAATATGTAGCGAATACTACCGGGGTGTCTTTTCCGGCTCAGCTTGTGTTATAGCTTCTATAACGGATGTACACACCACTTTGTCCCTGCATACATTACCTGCAAAGAATGAATATATAATCATCTACAGTATCACATATCTTTCCTATTCTGTATGTTTTCATCTGTGCTTCGCATGCACTGCAAGTATTCAGAAAAAAAATGTATGTGCCAGCTGCATGCTGCTCCACTTCTTTTCATGGAATGCCTGCAACAACTTTGAGCTGCTGAAAGCAACGTCTGCGCTACTGGAGATTCAGGGCCGATGGGTCAAAGCGGAGGGTCTGGAAACGCTCGGGCAAACGGAAAACAGTGAGTTTCAGCATTGGGCTCGTAGGATACTGAAATTCAATATGTCAATAATATGTGTCTCATCAATCTAGGTACTTGTATTTGTGGACCCTGGAAGTCCAGTTTCACCATGTTTTATAGGTTGGTTTACGAACCGCCATTTTTTGAGTAAGGGTTTATCATCATCCAAAAGGAACTACCACTTCTTTTAAAATGGTGGCAATGACTTCCAGGGAAGATGTATCGAATGCAAAGTATCTAATGGCACCTATTCACTTCTGCAGCCGTTTGCCACTAGATTAAAGCTTCCCCTTTAGGGGCGCCATCCACCTGACTCACTGTCAGCTTGAGCAGGAAACGCAGCATTATCTGTAGCTGCCATATCGCCTGGTCGACAAAATTCACCAAACAATCCAGCTTCAGAAGCAACTCGAGTTGCTTTTTCAACGCTTCAAAACCTTCAAGTCATGCAAAAAACACACAAACGTTAACCTTTTAAACTTTAAACAACATTAGGAACTCCCATGTTCCAATCCAACATTTCTTCAACAAAAAAACTACNATGTATATATATATGTATATATATGTATATATATGTATATATATGTATATATATATGTATATATATGTATATATATATATATCTGTATATATATATATATACATGTATGGCTTCCCCGCCATGTTTTGTTTTGTTGTTGTGCCCACATGTGGTTTCTCTTTCCCGACACGCCAACCTGAAGGAGAAGAATCTCCGACTCCAAAAGACCAGTTGACCCATCCGCAAATTGGCCAAGCGCTTCTTTCGCCTGAAAACCCAGGCTCAAGGCGAAGGCTCCGGATTGATATGCCCATGATGTGTACCAAATAAATACCCCCCGTAAAAGATCAACTAATAGAATCCCTGAAAATCATGGTTTTTGTTTGAAAGATGATTTTGATTTTTCCTTTGCCAATAAAAATGCATTCTCAGGTTTCCCATGGTTAAAATCTTGGGGGTGTATCACCCCGCCAACTTCGGCAAAGCACACAAAAGGATCGAGAAAATGACCGTAGAAACTGAGGCTTTTTTGGAAGCTGTTGAAGCTGGGAGGGTCATCATGAGAAATGTCGTGTTGTGTCATCTCCAAAGTGGTGGAACCTTTGCCCTTGGGGTAAGTGGTAAGATCCAACGACTTTCAAAACAAAGTTTACAATTTGGAGGGGCCATGATATCTATCAACAATGATATGCAAAAAGTGGTTCTTTATGGTTCATCCCCAATTTATGTACAGTATATATGCTAATATAATTATATGCCCAACAAAAAAAACCACTCCTGGTCCTCTCACCATAAGACATGACCTAACACACCGCGGGGGTGACTTCGCTGGAGCCCGCCTAACATACCTCTCCAGTGTCCAGTTACTCCTCGCGTTGCCTGCAACGGGCACGTGTGGAGAGCCAATGGGGCAACGAGCCAACGGGCCAGGGATCATGATCTAGGACACCGAACCCAAACTTCATGCATGAAAAAACCCATGGAAATAAATGGACCCCTCCAAAATTACCAATGAACTGAGTAATATTTGATGATCCCTGCTATATGGACAGTTTTAAACTTTCAGTCAAAGAGGCAAGGTAGCACAACAAACGTTTCAAAAAAACAAAAAGTGCAAGGAATTCCTTTCAGAAGTTCTGGAAGGGCCCTTCAAGGGCCCTTCAGATGATGAGCTTTGATATGAACCTGGAGGTACACCCCCCTGCATCCCATGGTTTCGAAGGTTTTTCAACCATGGAAATCATTTGTCAATGGTAAAAAAGGCAAGGAGTTTCCTGATCAAAAAACCCTTGGTTCAGAAGACCTACCAACCTCAAACTGGTGAGTTTACCGGATTTCTGACTGCCATCAACAGTACGTCAACCCTCCCCAGGCAGGGAACGAACGATAACCCTGCCCCGCCTGCACCCTGCGACCTAAGTTCCGCTGGGGTAAAGTACTGGCCCCCAAAAAAAAATTAGAACGAAAACAAGTCCGACAAACAGGACCTAAACATTACCCTTTGGAAGTTAGGAAAATCATACACCACAACAACATCCCAATCTTTACGTGGGGGATGTTCCAGCGGTTCCCTTCTCTTGGGGGTGGGGTAGGCACTTTTTCAGTTTCTAGAGCATGATTTGGTTCTAGTTGGTGACCCGACATGGGCCTGCAAATTGATGGCAGTTACTACAAGTAAAAACTCAAACGATGCGCTCTCATCATACCTGGGTGATTTTCAATGATCTCCCCAGGATGAACCTGGAACATGGATAAACCATGGCATTTTGCCTCGAAGAATGGATTAGAAAATCATTTTTCTCAACATCCAAAAATGCATCAAACTCACAATCTTCAAACATTGGATGTGGCCTTCTCTCAAAGAAATATGTCGGAAAAATGGTGGAGAAAAAAAACGTCGATTTTTGAGGGCGAAAACCAATAATTTTGTGCTTGTTTTTGAGGCCTAAGATCTGGAGATCTCGGTGAAAGATCTCCAAATTCACTCCCAACACTGGAGATATACCGTAATTATACCCCCCCAGTACAACTGGGGTGATTCTTAGGACTTTACTGGGGTGAAATATCTTTTTTGTTAGTATGGCTAGGGGTTTTACTAGGGGAACGGCCCCTTACTGTATGGCTACTTAGAGGTTCAGGATACTTAGTAAGTGGATAGTAACCATGGTTATAACCTCTATAAGTGGGTTATATGTCCCCAAATCCTAGGGTTATAAACCTACATATAACCAGTTGCTAAGTATCCTGAACCTCTAAGTAGGAATTTCAGATACTAAAAAAGACCCGAAATGATCTCCCCACTGGGCGATGCCAACTCAATCGCGATTGGCAAGAGTCGGGAAGCAGACAAAAGCACCTGGAGAATGGCTGCCGTGCAGCTGCCGATGTTGTTTGACTTCAACTCGCCTTTTTGTGCCAATAGAAAATATTACCAGCACCTTCCAAGGGGCACCCTTTGGAAGGTCCAGGTAAGAATATGTTGATCAAAATTAGATAGCGGAAATCCTCACGAAATCCTTCATCACTTGCAATCATCATGAACAAATGCTTGCCTTCCACACCATCTTGTCACATGTCAAATGGTGGATGTTGGCGAACAAAAATCCTCCAAGGTAAATATACCCTCCAGTAAACTAACATGGCAAGCTGGAAAATCACCATTTTTTTGATACGAGATACATGTTCAAATAGTTGGTTTTTTCATCGTCATGTTAGTTGAAACAGGTGTGTTCTTCCCCTTTTTTTCCAAAGAGTTGGGGATGCCTTGAAAAAAACAACCACTCAACCAAGGCAGTTTGTGGATCCCCTCGGAGTCTCCAAAAACAGAAGAAGGTGATGCGAAAATGAACAGGTGTACTCCCCAGGGATCCTGGCTCACCGAACCTGAGAATGGTAATGGAATCTAAATACCTTTCGTTTCGGAGGTGATTATCCACCTCAATCATCATCTGACAAGGTGAGCCAGGATCCCAAGGGACTGTATAAACTCCAAAAGTCCCAAAGACTATGTTTTGAATGGTTTCTCCGTACAGACGACATTGGTCTTTGTAAGGGTTTACCATCAACGATTCCAGGGGAATATTCGGCTTTAATGGTCGGCTTGACTTCCAGGGTAATTTTCAGCATCCTGGTAGCAGTCATCTTTTTGAACCTTGGCTGAGATTGAAATCATCTATCCCTCTACCTCGAAATATCCAGATCTACTTGACCAATCACTGCCAATCACTTCGCCTTACAAACATGGCTGAAGCCATCATGAATCGTAGCGGGGAAGATTCAATTGGAGTTTGATATGTTTTCTTGTTGAACTGACTAAGAACAAATTGGAAATCCAACATATACCCTCCCTGAAACTGACAGTTCGCCTCTGAAAAAAGGCCATCCCAAAAGAAAACTAGTATTCCAACCATCCATTTACGGGGGCGAACATGTTATTTTGAGGGTAGCCATTGGAATCATTTGAAATCAAAAGGTGGCATTGGGTATTGGCATTGGATATCTACCCCAAGGGGTAGATCCCCAATACCCAGTGTCCCACACGCAGCACCACCCACAAATCGGTTGGTGCCTTTCTTGTCAATGGACGCCTGTCGTGTCACGACTTAGGATGGAGATGCTGATGGATGCATTGATTTCTGGATGGCTGATAGATTAATGTGGACATTTTTATCCACATGGCACCTGGCTGCAAAGCTGTTCAATATGTGTGTTCAAACATACATTAATTAATAAACAATATATTAAACTCAACGTGACATCATGTTCAAAATAAAAAATTATAATCACCCTGTTTTTTCACATCATGCCCTTCTTTTTTTGGCTTGCCCGCCCGGGCCCCAAACCCCCCAAAACGTCGTGCTGTTTTTTTTCTACTCCCCGCATGGCGCTCTTCCACGCTCACACTGACACCACCATTCACCACCACATGGCGCAGCATCGCAAAGGTGCCACCAGAGCCTACCAACCGATCCCCGAGGGTGAGCTGCAGCAAAATGCCAAAAAGGGGAAACATGAACAAAGATATCCAGGGAGGCTTTGTTCGGAAAAAAAAAAAACACACTGGGTTTTCAAAAAACCCGGTGAAGTACACCGGCGGTGGTTGTACTAATTTTTGGGATGTTTATGTTTTTTCTCTCACCAAAAAGTCTTGACGATGATCCACTTAGGATTGGCATTGCATTCGGAGGGCCGGCCCTTTTTTCAAAAAAGGGCGACTCAACAGCTGAACGAGAAATGTATGTGCAAAGTGATGAAAAATGATACGGAAAAATAAAACGGAACCATTAAATATGAAGCTGTCAATATGGCAAGCATCTATCTTTCAATACTCTTACCCTCCCTAAAACTCACAGTTCGCCCCTGAAATTGGGCCATCCCAAAAGGAAATTCATCTTCCAACCATCCATTTTCAGGGGCGAAAATGGCTATGTTACCTTCAGGGAGGGTGTTTTTCTCCCACAGTTCTGGACCTTCAGCGCATCGACGGCAGAGGAGATTTCTGAGGTTTTGCAGACATTCAACAAGCCACTCTCGTTCACCAACACCTCGCGGTCACCGTCAATGAGTCAACAGACTGGGAATCTCATCCTTTAGTGGTTTTGTTGGGGGGATTTTTATGGACTCCCATTAAGGATATGTAATGATCCCTTAGAAACCGGTACAAAATCAACGTTAACCATCAGTTATGGGATAAATCAAGGTTCCCTGGTTATTTGATAATATCAGTGGTATAATGATACGTCCTTGTACTAATCAACCGAACCAGGTTTCGTTTCGTCTCTCAATTGAACATGAATGCGCAGTCGCAGTGTTCCCCAACGTATTTTCCCGCAATCGTTGTCTGGAGAGGCGTCCAGGGACCATGATTTGCGTTTCGCCGGGGTGCAAAAAAGAAACGATAAAATTTCCACCAAACAAGCAAAAATGTCGCAATCGTTGAACACCAAAAATATATACCTTCCTGGGACCAAACATATCCCCTTTGAAAGGCACTTTTGAAGATCTTCTTCCTCTTCCGAAAGTAGGATATGTCAGTTTCCTGGAGGATATCAAACCATTTGAATTGTAAAGGCAACTCTATCTCCCTCCAAAAAAAAATGATGGTATCCCTATCAGGCTTTTGATGGGAAGTACTCCCCCTTCAATGACTCATAAAACATTCAAGTGCCCAAGTTTGGGGGCGGCGTCTTCATCTTGTCATGTTATCAATAGGCAATCATAAACTAACATGTACCTTTCCTCCAATAGTCATGGAGGTGGAAAATGACCCTAATGTAGAGGAAACTAGTCTTGTAGGTACCCATTCTCCACTTCCATGGTTATGGGAGGAAGAGTAAACGCTAGATCATCCTGTAGTCCTTCTCGAATCATGGATTTCTATAGGCTCTTGGAATCACTACGCAATGCTCACGAAGACTTTGTAAGGGAATCACCTGGAATCATCAGGTACTTGTGCACTCAACATGTGTAATTTTCAGGTCACTCACGTTATCTTTTGTATCATCATCCTCATCCTCATCCTCATCCTCATCATCATCATCATCATCATCATCATCATCATCATCATCATCATCATCATCATCACATGCAATGCTTCAAATGTCAACACCGTTTTTCCAGCATTTCTCTCCTCTCCAATCTCCCCTATCGGGTCCCAACCTGAACACCGGAGTCCTGATGGGACTTTTTTTTGTCATCCAAACTGCTGGGCCGGAGTATTCCAAAATGATACGCTCCCTGGAAACCCCTATGTTACCGTACAATCCCAAAATGCTGAAAATGGGACCATGAAGAAATGGATCCATCCATTTCCTTATTGGAAAGGGGTAGTATCTCCAGCCTCCAGCCATGTTCGTTTTACCAAAAGTATGTGATACTGTTGATGAAAGACATCCTGCCCCACCTGAGATGTACTGTATATAAAACCCTGTAAATAATCGGATATTTACTATCAACTGGTGCAGGGGTTCTTCCATCAACAGTATCCCCTCAAAATTGAGATGTATCTGAAAGTTGCTGGTTAGGTTGGAGGATGAAATTTCAAAAAAAAAAAACCTTTTCAGTGGACATTCGGGTGGATCGGTAGGTGGGATCAACCTCAAATGACCAGATGTAAGGCCCATATGGAATCACATGGATTCAGGAACCCCCCCCGGCAAGCCCCGAAAAAAAAAGAACGCGGTTATTTTACTATGAAAGTCACCAAAATGTTTTTCCAGCCCCGCAATTTTTGAGACCCCAAGAAAAAGTCCTTGATCAGTTTCAAGGTCAAAGATTGTGGCAATATGTGTTTTTCCATGTTGGATTTCGCAGGGATGAATGTTGAAAGTGTTGGCCACATGTTTGAAACACCTTGAAACAACTGCATAGCCTCAAGATTCGGAAATGTTCGTCTCAAAAGTGCAATTTTCATTAGGTTCACAAATATCTACCTTGCGATTCCTTGGCTTCTTTCAAAACAAACAACGGTACGCACGGCACGCCGTCATCCACCATCCACCATGGTTACCATCCGATGAAATGGTCCGTCCTTCACCTCCAAAAAGAAGCCGCGGCCTCTCCTTTTTTGAAACCGGTCGAAATTGCGAAATGGCGTGTCACGGGTTTTTCGCAAAGTCTTCGGAATAGACATGGTATTTTCTGAGTTAAATGCCAGAAAGTGTTGCCTTTGACTTCGTTTAAAACATGTATATAGATCTTTTCGCATGTTTTCTCACGTCACTACTTTAGCCCCCCAGGTTGAAAAAACTCCAAAACACTTGGATCGTTGCAAGGCAGCTTTCATACAACACACATGTGTCACATGGACAAGGCCTCAAGGCTGCCTACTATTCACAACAATTTCACGTTGACATGTCAAGTATCATATGTCGGGTTCTCCTAGCAAAATCCCCACGTATCAAGGGCCGGGATGATGCTTCAATTGAAACGATTCATGGGCCACCCGGCCGAACTGCAAGTTGATAGGCAATCAACATCTGTAGTGGGCAACCCTTCCAATGATGAAATCAACCACCATTTTTTGACTTGTCCTTTGTTTGGGATATAGAACCCTTACTTCAAGAAATAAGGGAATGAAAAACATGGTGAAACGATTGTTTTGAAACCACCATGTCAAACCACACGAATAAGATGCTGTTTCCAACCATGCTTTGCGACAAACCACTACTAGTATGTCCCAGGAATTCAGTAAAGGGTTAGTAAATGGGTTATTTCACCTACTTCAAAAATGGGATAAAGATAGGGTGAATTTTTTCCACGATCTACTCACCTTTGATCTGAATCCGATTCACTTCCGTCCACTTCCAATTGGGATCTCCATCTCCATGGACCTTCCCAAGCATCGGATCTCCATCTCCGGCGCCTTGATTCTCGCAAGAAACGAAAATTGGGAGATGCTCGCATCTCCTGGGAAGCTGCATGGATGTCCAACCTGCCCAGGCGAAAAGATGGATCTTCCCAGGGACAAATGTGGATCTACAACCAGGAAACGGACTCCCGGCAACCGAGAAAACAGATCCCCACCCGAAAAAAGGGAAGTCTCAATGGAGTTTCCTGGGTCCCTTAATAGGTGGTAGGTAGCATATAACTCCCCAATTGGCATATGCTACCTACCACCTATTGAGGGAACCAGAAACGGCTATTGAAAGTTCGGAAAATCATCGACTCAAAAGTGCCGGCGACTGTAGGGGATATGTGATGGTTCCCCAGGAGGGTAGATGATCTAATTACTAATATGAGTTTCTACGGAAATTGGGTCGATCAAGTCTGTGTAACAACTATATGCGCCCTCTCGCCAGATCTAATCTTTTTGAAGTGGGTTTCATCACTGTATTTCTTCGTGCTATCAATAGTCGTTGATGCATGTTGCACGATCAACGATGAAAAAAAACAGTTTAAGAGAAGATCTTTCAAGATGAAGGACCTCACTTAACTACCCTTTAAAATGTTGAAAAATCATGGGAAATGGAGGGAAATTTGGCAGATTCAAAATATATTGGGGGTTCAGCCGTATGTCGGGTGTATCCTAGTCTCCACTTGGAGAACGAAGATAAATGAGAACCCCCAATCCACTAAAAATGGCAAATGAATACCATCGAATACTATCTGGTAAACATAGCTGACTGGCAAATCCTCATGTTCAATGCGAAATACATCTCCAATCATCTTCATTCATGGTCAATAATTAGCCATGCTTCTTTGTACCGGAGCATCATTGAGTCTAGGATTTCCGCACCTTTTAGACTCGTCATATTAAAAAACCCCACACAAAGTGGAGCTGTGGCGGGTCTCCCGGTATTTCTCGATACAACCCCGGTGATGGCTTCCCCATGGTGACTTCCCCATGGTGACTCGAGTCACTTGTAGAGAATAGCTGCAAGTCTTGGGTTTTTTCTCAAACTTCAAATCTTCATATGCCTGCTGGGATATGAGATCTTTTGTGGCCAAGATGTCTTATCCCCTTGTTGGTTCCCTTGCTGTGAAAATATGTTTTAAAAAAAAAACTAGTTGTTCATACAATGATTTTCTCTGCACTTCCTTGGTGCTATGGGTTGTTTGGCACCTAGAAGGCAAATTGGCATCAAGCTGCCATTCCAACACCTCGGCAGGGTGGTGTCAAAAACCCACGGGCGTTGGGCAACGACGTGGGTTTTTGTGGGGTGGTAGTGGTTTTGGCTGTATGTCTGATCAAAAGAAAATATGGAAAATGATGTGAGATATAGCCGGATGATATAGCCTACAAATGTGGGATCCTCAAAAATTGATGGGCCCCGAATTCAAATGGTCATTTTTTCATACAGCTCAACTGATTATCTCACAGAAACAACTCTGTGACACAACCCTTTGAAACAAGCAACCACTTGCCACTCCTCTCCATTTTAACAAAATTCTAGGTGTTCTTAAAGTTTGGAAAAAATCCCCCATCCCAATGGGGCATGATTTCCCACCAGCCCAGCTCAGCTTCACCGAAATTCCAACCACTAAAAATCAGACCCGGAAGTGTTTGAAGGTGGCTGCTGCGCAATGCACTCGCCGCACCATACCTGAAAATTTTTATGTCCAACCCAACCAGCAACGTTGCTGGCGAGGACGGGGTGAAACACCGTTCCAAAAACCCGTTGGATATTTGCAAAGGTCGAGAAATGGACATCAAAAGAAACTTCTTCCAAAAGATCCAATCTACCAAACTATCCCATCTTGAGTCTTGAGTGAGGAGCCATGTTCGCCAAACGTCATGGTCATCTTGAACTGTTTAACCCATAATCTTCGCTAGCTGAAGTGACAAGTACAACCACACCAACCCAAGCTAAGCCCACTGCGTGCCAGCTTTTTGCCCGCCAAACGAGCCTGACGTATTTTGAATCACAGCATGTGGCAGTGGAGATTTTGAGGCTCGAGATGTCGCCACATCAAAAAAAAACCGACTCCCACATCCGGAAAAAGAAACACCGGATGCTGAAAAGTGAAAATAACCAACCAATCAACCAACATACCAACCAACTGACATACCAACTAACCCAACATACCAACTAAGTAACCAACCAACCAACCAAGTAACCATCCAACCAACCTGCTAACCCTCCCCCACGGCTCCTCTCCAACCAACCCCAACCGAAGGCCTCTGCACTTCCTCCAGACATCTGCAGCTTTACGTGCCCATTACCTCGTACAGCTGCCTGGGAGGAAGCTGCATGAGCTGATTTCAACCACGAAAAAAAACCCTGAAAATGTTCAACATGGGCGTGTCCAAAAATAGGGATACCCCCAAATCCTCCATTTTAATAGGGTTTTCCATTATAAACCATCCATTTTTTAGGTAGCCCTATTTTTGGAAACAACCATATGGTAAATGGGATCAACTAATGGTATATTAACCTATATACATTTATATACAGGATTTTGATGGGAATGGGACCACAACTAATGGTAACCCCTATGGTTGGGGATAAACTCATCAACCTTATAGTAGGGGTTTATATACCTATAAGGATTTCACATTAAAGGTGGTTACACCCCGGAAAATCAACAGGCTGAAACCCAAAGTCATGAAGGTTTTGGTGACCAGAAGATTTCCCGAAATTCAATCAGGTAATTTTCGTCGTTTTCGTTGAAAAAAAAATCCTGGCTGTAAATATGAAACTTGGAGGAAAATTGGAATGATGAGAACACTGCAATGAGGATACTTCCTATCAATCTACCCCCGAGAAATTTAACGAATAGATACCAAAATGGCCAATCATATTATTAAGCAGGAGTCACCTTTTCCCAGGCCCATCACTTTGGGTATCCATTCGTTCTTTTCAACAATATCCGAGTAAACTAAAATGGACATCTGCGCCTCTTTGAATCGGAAACTTGAAATACATCTACTCAAACGCTGGATTTTCCGTTGCTATGTTCGTTTGCCGGAGTGTAAGCATTCGATCCCCATAAATGATCATAGATGATAATGATGTTTGGGGTGGGGGACAATGGTTTTTCTCAGGAAAAATAAAGCCCGTTCTTGACATGTGTCAAAGAACATCACTTCAAACTCTGTTGACCCACCAAAACTGCTGAAACTGCACCTCCAAAAAATCATCCCCAAAACAAAAGTCATCCCCATCCCCCTTCAAACATCTTGAGCAAACTGCTTGATGTTTGATTCTTGTGCTGCAAATGTTGGGTCTCCCCACTTTCCAGGGTGGCCGGAGGCTCTTCAATTCCAAGCGATGCCCGACGAGCTCCGCATTGGGCGCCTACGACGCTGGCTTTCTGGCTGGGTGCCTTTAAAAGAATTGGCCGAATGGTCTTGCCAAAACAAAAAATGGTACTATATTATAATATGTATCTTTTTATTACTGACTATCCTATCTCCGCCCCCCCCCCCAGAAAAAAACAAAAAACACATGATCAGTATGAAAAAGATGTGGAGAACTTTGAAAAACGACTGTCGCAGCGACAGTTGGGCGCGTCCCCATTGCTTTTTTTTCGGGACCCAAAAAATCCGATGGGGAAAATGGACCGTCCCACCTGCAGGGCCAGCTGCGGCAAATCTAAGGGAATGCCCAACTCGAAGGTCACTGTGATCATCCTGGAGCTTTCCACTGGGTCACTTTCTTGCGGGTGGGATGTTTTTTCTCCAAAGATTGTCCGATGTTTTTTTTGTGTTTTCCGGAGGGCCATGCAAACTCGTGGCGATACCCAACCCAAAAAAAAAACGAAAACCAGACACATCGAACAAAACACTATGAGAAATCTGACACTTTTAAGCACAACACGCAACAGTGTCATCTTTTAAACAATGGTGGAAATGACCACACCATCCTTTTGGGAGGGATTTCAAAAATGAAATGGATGTTGAATCAAACAGTTTTTGAGAGCAACGTTTCAAGGGAGGTTAATTTTGGGACAATATCTTTATCATCATAGAAGGAGAGAGAAAGAGTCAATCTAAGTGTGTGTGTGTGTGTACTGTGTGTGTGTACTGTGTGTGTGTACTGTATGTCTAATGATGTACAATGTACATACATCATATATATATATATATCATATAAGTGTGTTACACACAATGTCCCACCCACCCCCACAACCTTTCTTTACAAGGGACTCTTACTGCTACCCACCCGACGCCAACCTCACACGCAGCTGCGAGCTTCGCTCGCTTCGCTCGGTGGAGGGTTCCCAAGAGATGACCTTCCCAGGGTTTCGGAAAAGAGATGTGCAGCACATACAAGATGAATCAAATATACCCCCAGGGAATTAACATATAATATATGACATCATCCCATGGTAACCTAATTAGGTTAATCAATTAGGTATATGACATCATCCCAGGGAATTAACTATTAGGTATATACAGATATGACCTAATTCATATACCCTCCAGGAAATTAACATATCCCACGCGCTGAAAATGCTGTGCTCAAGTTTTACAGCACGAAAAGAAGAGTTGACCAAAGGACATGCCATTGGAGAAGGTATCACATGTTGTTTCACACCCAACGCACAAGCAAGCGGCACTTGCAACTGAACTTGAGATCCAAAGGATAAAGGCATCACTGCATCACATGTTGATATCATTTGGAAGTGACATCCGTCAATATCTGTCAAGTCATCTTCAAAAAATCTGTCCTTTGAAGTTTCCTTCCTTAACAGAAAAAAAACAAAACGCAATGCGTCTGCCTTCTCACTCTCTCCAACCGGTCTTTTCTACAGAAACAACCATCATTCCAAGCTTGAAAACTTCCTAGCAAACCATCAATTTTTCCAAGCTTCCATCTTGATTTCTCGGCAAAGAGTATCCCCCCCAACCGCGGGAAAACGGCCTTCGTCCCGGCATCTTCTAAGGCGCAGTCCTCCTATCATGGTGAGATTTCAACAAAAAAAAAGGCATGAGAAACAAGGCACCTGGGAGACCCTCCGGTAAACTAACATAGCTGGCTGGAATATCCCCATTTTCAATAGGACATACATCTTCAATCCGGGTCCATGTTCCATTGCTATGGTAGTTTACCAGGGTGTATTCAAATCAATTACAGTAACATTGATACCTGGAAACTACCAAAACAATTTCAAATGCATCGAAAAACCTCTGGATGCAAAGTTTCCAGTCGAGTAGGATACACTTTGCAGCATCTCACAACTTAACACTGTAAGTTGGCGGAACATTCGTAATACGAAATATAAACATGATATATCACGTACAGTGTATACTGTATACACACATATATATGTCCAATATATACAATATATAATATATAGATAATAACACATATAATAAGTAATATAAGTAATATGTGTATACTGTATACATATATACAGACTTTCTAATATCTATAACAAAAAGTCCATCCCTAAAACCACAAGTCACCCAACCATTCTCCTGCTCATCATCCTGGATGTCAATTTTTCAACTCGCCAAGGTTGGTGTTCCCGGTTTTCCCCCGCTCCTAAATGGGATTACCTTTTTGGTGAAATGAAAAACTGACCAATTTTGCAAAAAATGCCACCTTTTTGGGGTATAGAGTTCCAAACTCAAAATAACCAGAGAGAAAAATGTACCGTACTTTGAAAGTTCTTCCATGTTTTTTCGATTTTGGGCTACCATTTTTGTTTGTTTTGGAGGTTGGTTGCCCTTTTTGAGGCCTCAAAGGCCTAAGCGGCTGATCGGTAAACATAGGTCAAGCAGGTATAGAAGCACCTATGACAAAAGGCTTCAGTTGGCATAGTATGACCGTCCCAGACTATCCCTTACTGTTGGCCCACAATAGAAAAAAATCACAATTTGATGAGAAAATGAAACGGGAAAAAAAAATCTCCCATCCCTTTCTCGGGCACCTGATTGTAGCTCACCAAGGACCTCTCAAATGCGAGTCAAGAAGACCGAAACGTTCACAATTTTTTGGAGGCCATTCATTTCTTAACAGGATCACCCAAGGCTTATATAATTGATGCGAAATTTAGTGGGTTTGGAAAAGCGTTGGATTTTCCCTCTTTCCTTTTGGAGCAAAAGAAAATCTAAAGGGACAACATGTATTCTTTTTCACAAAAAAAAATGAGATCCTTGTGGCAGAAGACAGCCGACATGATGATTAACAGCCAGAAAACTAAAACTTTTTGTCAGCTTCGGCATTGAATCAGCATTGCATTCTACCAATGGAAAACATCCAAAGTTTTGTCCATCAAACCTTCGATTCGATGGGCAGGGTTTTGAGCAAAGGGGGCCCCAGGTTGCGTGAGGTCGCTATCAGGTTGACCAGATACCCCTACAACAATTCTGATGATCATCCCGATCCATGACTGGTATATCTACCTACATTTACCATAAAAATCAACTATCAACGTAGGTACATATACCGTTCGTCCCATGGATCCGTAATGGGTATGGGCAACCAAAAATCCCAGCTTTCTTGCTACGCGGCGCCGATTCCTGTGGGCGGCGCCGGGTTTGTTTCCCCCCACCCCCCGAATTCGCCTCCCCAAAGGATCTGCATCTGTTGGAAGCCATGGTGAAGATGGTGCAACGGCCATGGCTGAAATTACCAGCCGATCAGATTCGGGTCGGAATGGATGCATGGATTCGTGGGCATACTTTAATTTGGAAGGTCCAGAAAAAAACGAAAGGGGCTAAATTATGAGGGAAGTGTTATTGAACATATTTCCGAGAAAAATGTTTCGGTTAGTCACTCCTCCGCAATTTGAAAAAAGAAATAGGTCTCAATGTGATTTTGGATTTGAAGCATTGGTCTTTGGATAGTCTGGCACCGAGTTTGATGTATGATTCTATCTTGGGTTTCCCGTTTGTTTCATCACCTAAAAACCGGTGGTGGAAGAGGAACAAACTGAAGCCAAAACGGCGGAGTTGGAAACTTCATGTTGACACACAACGAAAATCCTGGAGGAGCCTTGAACTCGTCATCTTGGAGGAGACGAGGGTAGGATTTTTTTTGTTGGGAAAGAGTAGATGATACGCTGTGGTAATCTAACATAGCAATGAAAAATGGACCCTTTGAAGATGTATTTCCTATCAAAAATGGGGATATTCCATTGCCATGTTAGTTTACCAGAGGGTATGTAAGAAAAATGATGCTGGCTTTGTTTTTTTTTGGTGGTTGCAACTTATCTGATAGCTGCACATCACCTGCTTCGATGTGAGGATTTGTGAGATACTCATGTCTTCCTAGAAACTCCCAAAGCCAACTACCTAAAAAAAATATCCACCACAAATCTGTCAGGTTTTTCTTGAACACAAGGCCCGAAAAAAAAATGAGATACCCCGAGTTGATTCCAACAAAATGGTCATTTTCACCCACTAAAAGTGAAAGTTTCCCCAGTCACCTCTGCTGGATTTTTAGGGTTTGCTACCTTGCCTCCTGGGGTCTCAAGCATTGCCTCCAGGACCCCCTTCTAAGCCTCCTTCTATAGAGATACTATCAGCTATGACCTTCCAACCAAAAATGAATCAACAGAGACAAGTTAAAATCCCTTACATACTGTTGATGGTTCAGAAATCCGGCTAACCAGTTGATAGGTGGGTAGTTTAATCCCATTATTTATAGGAGTTTATACATCCAAACGGTGGTTCGCCCGATTTCTTCCATCAACAACGGTATTGCCTTCACATCCTACATCCTGCCCTATGTTCTAAGCCATTTATAGTTGAATCAACTTCCACAACCCCCCCCCTTTCCAATGATCCAGGTCTGTACCTTAACAGCTCAGAGGTACCTTGTTGTAACGTCTGTGAACCTCAGGCTTCACAGACAGTCAACGAATCAATCTACCCTCCCCAAAACTAACATTTTAGCACCTGAAAATGAATGGTTGGGAAACTACTTTCATTTTGGGAAGGCCTATTTTCAGGTGCTGTGTTAGTTGACCGGAGGGTATTTCACAAAACACCCATCCAGATCCTATACCCATTTACCATTCTCAAGTAAATCGACATCTAAAATCCAGTTTCAACCAGCAAGAGGTTGGTTCCGACACCGTTTTGGTGAAGCCAAGAATGATTGGAGGTATTGTTTTTTTTACCTTCCGAAAATTTCAAGGATTTCTGAACTATCAGCAGTAGCAACAGAACATGTACCATTTGTAGATGATTCCAATAGATGTATTTAACAATGCTATGTTTGTATGGCCAAGGATATAACGGTTGGTTCAGAATTTGATCTCTCGAAGCTTTCAGAAATCCCCAAAACACTGCAAACCTTTCACAGGGTGAAAGAAATTTCATTACCTTCACATCAATCCACCGGCATGATATGTGAGGTTCGCCAAAAATAGTGATACTCCAGAAAGACCATTGGGTTTTTTCCCAGTTAGGTACAGCTTATCATTATTTTAGGGGATATCCAACCTATGATAATTTTGAGGTAATGGATAACCCCCAAACTTCTTGTTTGCAGTTTGAAATGAAGGTGGGAACCCACTAAAACCGCGTCAATTTTGATAAAATAATGGTTGCCCAAAAACCTGTTTGAAGGCCGAAAAAAGATTCCCGAATTTTGGAAACGTTTGAGAAAAATATAGGAAAAACACATCATTTTGGGCTTCAATCCCCTTCAAAACATGTATCACAGCTGGGATAGCCGCACCCTTCATTGCAAGTTGCCGTGCCATTTTGCCAGCCCTGGCGCCGGCGAATCATGTTTAGTCTACAGCTAAATTTAGAGTTTGTTGAGTACAACCAAACACTGGGGTGTTTGATTTTTTGGAGGTACCCTCCCTGAAGCCAACAGTTCGCACCTGAAACTGGATGGTTGAAATATGATCATTTTGGGGGATTTTGCCTATTTTCACGTGCGAAATTGCTGTTAGTTTCAGGGGGGGTAACTCTTCACGCAGCGCGGGATGTGGCTCCAATGGAAGGCTTGTAGGTATGGCTAAAGAGTAAGACTATAGCAGAATTTTCAACACACAGCTTGTACCATACATGTTTTTTAGCTCAAAGATTGAATATTTATCAATATTTCATCAAGCTCCAAAATACCAACACATGTGACGAATTCTCGAAAGAAACTAAATGTGGGTTTCCAAGTAAGCTATAAGCAGAAGAGAACAACTCTATCTCATCCCATGTCACACTCATGTTACGAAAATACAGCAAATTCCTCGTGTAAACGATATTGGGTTACCTAACTCCGTAACTTTGAGGCGTCCCGTTTGTGTGCAAATGCATCATTTTTAGACAGCCACTTGGGGTTGATCTTAATCTGTTGGAAATTACACGACAGCCAACCCCTGCAAGATGAGCCCCGGCCCTACCAGTTATAAATGGGCTTAAAACCCCTATAAGTAGGGTTATAACCCCAGTTAACAGTTACCCTCCCTGAAACTAACGTAGCACCTGAAAATGGGGCCATCCCTAAAGGAAACTAGTATTCCAACCATCCATTTTTAGGTGCTATGTTAGTTTTAGGGATGGTACCCATTTATACGGCCATTTATAGGGCTTACAGCCCCATCTACAACTGGCAGAGACGCATCTTCCGGGTGTTTTTTTTGATCCGTTTCCCAAGTGATGCCGTTGCAGAAGCCTGTCATCACGGCACACCGCATGGATGGCCATGCTGCTGAGCATCAGGCCGGCCGTTGGACCGACAAAAAGGACTTGGTGAAAAGCGCTGGGGCGGATTTTTGGGCATACAAAGCGCCCGTGAAATCGCATGGATGTTGTGTCTTCCATAGTCGGCAAAAGTACAAAGCATTCCCCACATGTTGATGTATCCCATGAAAGAAAGTAAGAAGTCTTAAGCAGATCCCAGACACAAGCCAGCAAGCAAGCAAGCAAGGAAGCAAGCTTGCAAAATTGAAGCACGTGTTTTACTTCAGATTCTTTGGTTGCCACACAACAGAAGTCAATAGAAGAGCATGATCAACTGCACATGACTACACCCCCGAAAACTGTACCTTTTTGGACCCAGAAGCTTTCAACCTTTCTTGGGGAGAAGACAAATGAATCTCGATCTCTTCAAAAATCATCATGTGTTTCGAGCCAACCAAAAAAACGGGTTCTAAATGTGGCTTTTTTGTTGAATCGACAATGGCTCATTAAGATGATCTCTTGAAAATCCTTATTGACTCAATGGGGATCCCTTTTTCACACACAAACCTTACATCCACCATAAAGGACCTAAGTTCCCCCACGCCCCACGCCGGCACCCGCAAAGCCGGCAAAACCCAAGAGCGAGCGACCTTTGGGGTCGCGTTGGGCCATTTTCAACTTCAAGCCATGGGCCCGCTGCATAGGTTGGAGGAATCTGCCTTTCTGCCCATTGGGGTCCACACCTCGTGAGGCATCCTCATGCCCATTCGCCAACGAGTCCTTGAGCATCAGCCGAGTTGCTGAAGAAGTAGTATGAATGTTAGATACGCCCCTAGAATCCCTTACCATCCCCCTTGCTCCCTCCCAAACAACCAGGTCTTGAATATGTAGGACTGCTGATGGCTAGTCTGCAGCAGGTTGGGACCTTCCTCCACCTTGAAAAAGTAAAAAACTGAATCGTGACAATCCTGGTCAGGGTCAACTATTTGTGTGCATATACATGTATATATATATATATATTTACAGTACTAGTACATACATATATATATATATATTGTATCTATATATCTGGCCAAACCATAATATTTCCCCAACCTGGAATTTTTGGGGATTTCCCGAAACCTAAGCTCCCAGGCCTCCATCCGAGCGCGAAGCGCGAAAGGACCAAACTCTTGAACCGAAACTTGGCGAGTTTCGGTCGACAAGAATCAAGGACTCGGACTCAACATGTGGTCTTTTATACCTGGACCTTCCAAAGGGTGCTGTCAATTCACCATCCCTCAGGGTTTACTTGAAGGTGCTGGTACATATGTTCACGTAGTTAATATAGATCTCTGATATTTCCCGCTGATTTTCTGTTCATGTCTTCTGTTTATTATACGTACAGTATATATCATCTCCAATCCCGGAAGTCTCCACAACCACAACCACAACCACAACCACAACCACAACAACAACCACAACCACAACCACAACAACAACAACAACAACAACAACAACAAGGATCTCCATAGTTTTTGAGCAAATTGGTAATATTATCTGCAAAAAGCTGTCGACCCCAACTTTGAACAAAATGGTGTTCTTTTTTGATTCAAAAAACAAAACACCACGGGATTTTGGCGGATCCCAAAGGTTTGGGTCATCATTTTGCAACTTGGTCCAAATGCATCCAAATGCCGGGTTGCAATCTTCACCCCAGGCCCCATGTCTTTTTTGGGCTGGTGACTGTTGGGGTTGCTAATGAAAAACAGGTCCTTTTTCCAAAAATCACCAGGCAAAAATCACAAGCTTTCCCGGTAGGCGAAAAAAAATTGCAGGAAACTCAACTCAACCAACGACAACTGGAGCCAAGGGAAAAAAAAAAACGGCCTCACTTTTCCATTGAATCCTGGTTGATTAATAGGGATCCTTATAATTGTTTATCTTTAATCCCCATATACCTGGGTTTTCGACTTTCATCCCCTATATACAACCCCACCGAGACAACAACCGGTTTTTTCTTCAGGACGCTCCACTGGAGTCAGTCAACGGATTTTTTCCTTTTCTTTTTTTCGGATCATCGCCCCGGAGGTCGCGAACCTCCCCAACGTTCTTCTTGCCTTGCTTTGAAGGCTATGAAGTCATCACCTCGAAACGCAGGTTGGCTGGTTGGGTTTGACGTTTAGGGATGACGCCTTGGGCAAAGGTGACCTTGCAAAGCTTGGCTCAGAAATGAGTAGCTATATATACCATAGGATATATATATACACACCTGGAACCCAAAGAACCCTTGTTTTGAATGGAAAAGGCCTTATTATCTGGGGTTGACCTTCAAAAATAGAGCTCATTTGGGTTCCAAAAATATATATATTCTATCCCATTCTTACACAAAAAAACAATCCCAGGTTTTGAAGCAACCATCGGATTTCCTGGTTTTTTTTCCAACCAACCAAGGTGCCAATGTGGGACACCTTTGGGGACTCTGCTGATGCCAAGGCTCCATGGTTCAGTGGAAAACTGGTGCCCCTAACGTAGTGGAGATACACCCCATTTTTCACGGAAAAAAACCATGGCATTATGGGAGGAAGGGTACAGTAACCTTAGAGGCACCGGCAGGTCTAAAAACACCTGTGATTTTTGTTTCGCACTGTGCACCATCCGTTTTGGTCCGCCGTTGTACCATCCGTTGGTCCAAACCAACATCTCCAACCACAAAATGGGTGCCCCTGACGCGTAGCACCGGATAACCAAAGCTCTAAGCCCGGGATCCTCCGAGCGGCCCGCTGCAGGCGGGCAGGGGTTTTTCAAGAGATCCAAACGACAAATCGGACTTTTTTTTCGGGTTGGCTTGAGAAAACCCAGAAATTATACTGAAAGTAAAAAATGCCCAAAAAATATAGAAATACTGTTGATGGAAGCAATCCTGCACCACTTGGGATGTGTAAAACCCTGTAAATAATGGGAACTTCT